>ML108895.1:8959-48429 GCA_003697995.1 Taxidea taxus jeffersonii | reverse complement strand
CCCGCCCCGCCCCAGCACTGCACACTCCGGGGCTGGGGGCTCATGCGAGCCGCGCCCCCTGGGCCCGGACGGGGAGGAAGGGCTTGGGGGCACATCCCAGACCATCTCAAGTTGGCAGCTGGGAGCAGCACCCTGCCCCGTCCCCGAGAGCTGTGGGGCGCGGCGGTGGGAAACACCTTTCCCTTATCCCGTGGAAGGCCCAGAATCCTCTGCCTGGAGGGGATCTGCCCGGGAGGAGGTCCAGCGGCCGCCCCCACTCAGCCCTCGCCTTGCTGCATGCATTCGGGGACCTGCCCGAGTCTCAGAGAATAAACGTGCGAGATTCAGCACCGGGCCAGAGCTGTGTGCGTCGGGCTTCGGCGAGGGAGCGCAGAGCCGTACTTACGATTCCGTTCTGGACACTGAAGCCCAGCTGGTAACGCAGGTCCGGTCTCCTGATCAACACCGTGGTCACCGGGGGACACCTGACGATGTTCAGCTTCACCCGGGGCTGGTTCTTCAGGCCCTGAAACGGGGATGGGGCTTGGTGGAGACGGCAGGCAGCGAGCGGGCAGAGGAGATCAAAGCGGATGGCACTGAAGGCCAAAGGAGCCCCAAGTGGTCTTATTTTGGGGACCCGTGAAGCAGCCCCCCACACAGGCGGACGGTGCCTGGGCAGGGACAACCCACGGCCCGATGAACCAAGGCAGGCTCCTGAGAGGTCTCATACCCCACACCCGCGGCCAGTGCGCTCCGTGAGTGCGGGAGCGTGGTCCGGTGGGAGTGACGGCTGCTGCGGGCGCTGGGGCTCAGGGAGCAGCCGGCCGCCACCATGTCGGCACCACGTGTGAGCACCGCACCATCACCGCCCCCCCCCCCCCCCCCCCCCCCCCCCCCCCGGCCAAACCCATCCTGATGACAAAACCGGCTGAACTACCCGTCACTGAGCACGGCCTCTGGCCACCCACAGGGGCCATCTCCCCCAGCCTCCTCGACAAACGGCAGTTCTGTGTCCATTTTACAGAAGAAGAAACTGAGGCTCGGAAACCCTCAGCAACTCACACCGGTGGTGGGATCCAATCCCACATCTGCTGCGTTTTCACCGACACCACGATCCCCCATACAGACAGCGGGACTCTGTGTATCACTCACGGTGAGCCAGGTTTGCTCAACAAAGACGCCGGCGAGAACGTCAGGAGGACAAATGTGTGCCACCAAATCTTTTCTTCTGGCCACCCACGGGGCCCTGTTTGCAGCTGACTTTCCTACCTGGTGAGAGTCCAGGGCTCCTGCCCGCTGACCCCTGCCTGGCCCTGGTGGACAGCCGCTGGTGCTCTCGGTGCAAGTGTGGACGGGGCCCCATTTAACGATCCGCCTCTAGCCTCTCTGCCCCTCCACTTGGTGTTCTGAACCGCTCGGCTTTCTGCGGGATTGGAGGCTCCCGTGGCTGCGCTCGGGCTAAGGGTTATACTTGGGGTGCACACGCAGGCAGCCCTCACCAGCCACTCTCTGTGGTTCCAGAAACTTCTCTAGGGAACTTCTCCGGTTCACAATGTGACGATGTCACAGCGGAGCAGCAGCCGAGCCGAAGCAGCCGCTGTCCTGGTCCACGGGGGAGCCAGGCTTCCGCACACGGGGCCCACGGTCCCCACCCACGGGGCTGGACGGGGGGCTCACAGGGCCTGTGCTCACGCTGTGTTTCTGCTTTGGCAGCTGGGGGGCCTCAACTCTCTGTCCCCGCGTCCTCCACCTCAGTCCTTGCGGCCCCGACAAGCGTCGGTCACACCTGGAGGTCCCTTCCGGTCCTGGCTCTGACTTCACAGCTTCCCCTGCTGCTCTTTTCCTTAGTGTACTTGCCGAAGCACCGAGTCTTGACTATTATGCTTAAAAACACCCGTTTCTCCGTCAAGGAGGCTTGTTTTGGGGGGGGGTGCCCAGATATGAATGAGCGTACGGTTGACCCTCGAAAACGCAGGGGTCAGGAGCGCTGACCCCCTCCCCCATCGGCCGGTGCAGTAAAAGCTCACGTGTATCAACCGAACAGGCAAGAGCCTCACCGGTAACACGGACGGTTAACCCAGGCTTGGTGGGTGGCTGCTTCGCTGCGTTCTCACAGTAAAGTGAGCTCCAGAGAACCGACGCCACTAGCAAAGTCACAGGGAAGAGGAAATGCGGGTACGGTTCTGTCCTGTATTTCTTGAAACACACCCACGAGTCCGTGCTGCTCACGGGGACACCGCGTTTCTCCCTCGAGTGCCTCCTCTGGGTCACCCTCAGTGTGCCCGGGCAGGTGTCGGGCAGCGGGGGGGGGGGGGCGGTGGACATACGTGGGGCCGCCGGAGGGCTGAGCCCCTGCCCCCCGCTCCCTCCACAGTCTCACACCCAGAGATCAGGAATCTGTGGGAACCAGAGGGACGTAATGCTGAAGAGACCAGCACTGTAGGGAACAACGCAGCCTGGGACGAAGCCACCCGTTTTGAATGTTTCTGCCTATTGACCGCTGGGGTTACGCAGGTAGGTTTTGTGAGGCCTGGGGAAACCTTCCGGGCGCCCTGAAATGCCAGAGAATGACTCGATTTTCTCGATCACCTAAAAACAGAAAAAAGGTCACATCGCTCTGGTGGGTTCCGTGTGTGTGTGAGAATTAAGAGGCCTGATGTGCCCCTCAGTGAGCGAATGTCTAGACTGGGGACATGTGCCTCGGGCGAGGCTTCAGGAGAGGGGCCATTTGGACGCCGTCCCCGAGCGGTGCTTCGAGGTGGGGCCGTTACGGTGGGTTTCTGAGCTGCCATTTTCCAGGAGGGGACCATGACACACGCGGTCATTCCGTCCCCGCGACTGGCCGCGGTGGAATGGTGCAGCCGATTAAGAAACACTGTGGGAGGGGAAGGGACCGGAGAGGGGGAGAAGCCAGAACGGTTTCTATAGAAACAGGAAAGCCAGACCACGATGAGCCCGTGGAAGGAAGGGGAAGCAGTGCTCTACTTTAGGAAAGAAAAAGAGAAAGTCAGGAGGGAAGGACCATGGAGGCAAATGAACTGGCCAACTGCTTACAGGCTTTGCCTTCGGGATTACGGCAGGAGAAGTAATGGCAGAAAACAATTAAAATGATTTAAATGACTCAGTGCCTATAACTCTATTCTAGAAACGCATTCTGTTTCCACGGTTTACACTCTCGTTTCTCAGGCTGCCTTGGGGGACGGGTGGTGTCATCACCAGTATGGACAAGGACGCCCGTGATGGACCTGGGGCAGCCACCCACGCTCAGCAACCAGGTGTCCCACGTCCAGGTTTTTGAGGCGATGATTTATCAGGGTGAGAGGCGCTTGCTAAATTCACAGGAAGCGGCCTCGGCGCGGCACCGAAACCCGTGATGCTCCCCGGAGCCCGGAGGGAGCCCCGCACATTCCCGGGGCTGGGCCCGGGGGGGGGGGGGGTGGCAGCGTGGGAGCCGCGCTCCGGGTGTGGGGGAGGCGGAAGAGAGCATGTTGTCGGGGGAATTTTAAACCACCGTTACCCCCGCTGGAAGTCCTCATCTGGCACCGGCCATCCTAGCTGAAATCGGTGCTCAGATTCTGCCCCCAGCCAGGGTGGGCTGCCCCACGTCGCCACCAGACACAGAAGCACATCCCCGGGCACCGGGGCCGCGGGGCCCTGTCCCAGCCCCGTCCTCCTCTGCGGAGGGCGCCCACGGAGGCCCTGATGTCTTGCTCTGCATTTTCTGCGGTGATCTCTCTTTCATCGCCACGTGGCCTTCTAATTCCCTGGTTCCACACACACCCCCTTTACAGACCTCAGAGATCGGTTCCCGGCACCAACGAATGCTTCCCCTTGCGGGAATGGCTTCGACGGTGGTCCGGCTGCTCGCTCGCAGAGCAAGCTGTGTGTCCGTCCTGCCGGGCGGCCCAGCAGAGAAGAGAGGGGTCCCCCTGTGATCCCGGGGCCTGGCACTGCCTCTGTGGGCTCAGCCTCCCGCATCTGGCCTCCTCCCGGGGCCTGGATGCCGCTGTCCTCTGGGGAAACCCAGGCAGGTCCTCTGCAAGCCAGGTGCCCAGGGGAGGGGGCTGGCTGCCATGGGGAGCAGGGAGGTGACCAGGGCTACCTCGCAGGTGATACTGGCCGCCCCCTGCGCCTCCTCCCGCGAGACGCCGTAGCACCCCTCCTCCCTGGCTATCTCAACCCCAGCTGTCTCCTGGGGAAGGGGACGCAAGATCCCTTGGCTGAGAACCACTGCCCCAGGGGCCGACCAGAAAACGCCGAGTGACATCACGGGGGCTGAGTGTCCTTGCTCCATGGCGGACCACTGTGTGACCCTGAATGATCACATCACCTCTCTGTGCCTCAGTTTCCTGACGTGTACGGCAGCACGGCACCAGCCCCTACCCTACAGGCTACAGCAGGCCCCCGTGAAGGCTCCACGAGCAAACGCGCACATTCCCGGAATGACGTCGGGGGCGCAGCGCCCAGCAGCCGGTAGCTTCTCGCCTCCCCAGCAAGCCCAGGCTCGTGGGCACAGGCTGCCTCTACCCTGTCTGGTTCCCAGGGCCCCGCAGCGCTTCTCACGCACGCACTGTGCTCACAAGTGCCCTGCTCGCTGGTGTGAAAGGGCATCTGTGACCTTCGCCCATGTGACTCATTTGCCAAACGTCGGTGGGTCCTGCGTCCCCACTCTGTGCCCCGGCCCCTGGCCTCGCCACAAGACCGCAGCACCAGCTCAGCCTTCCCTGGCTGGGCTCTGACTTGTCTCGGGCTCCTGCAAAGCCAGCCCCCCCGTCCCTCAGTTCAAGCAGAAATGCCCGAAGGCCACTTTCCTTTCTGGTATCCACCTACCTATGTCTTACTCCTCCTTCCAAGTCCCCCTTCGAAATCAGAGAAAACTCTCCTTCCTCTGCATGCTTCTAGCTCTTCACCTCTCTGTTGCCATTAGGGTCCACTGAACACCTCCCCCCTTTTTTTTAAGATTTATTTGAGAGAAAGAGCACACGCATGAGCCGGGGGGCAGGGGAGAGAGAAAGGAGGAGGGAGAGGGAGGGGCAGACTCCCCAATGAGCAGGGAGCCGACATGGGGCTCTATTCCAGGACCCCAAGATCACGACCTGAGCCGAAGGCAGACGCCTACCTGACTGAGCCACCCAGGTGCCCCAACACCGAACCTATCCTCCCGTGCAGGCTGACATTCTGGGTTCCCCATAGCTCAGCTCAGCCTAACGGAGGCCAGTTAAACATGTCTCAACGTATACGTAGGTTCAAAGTAGGTTCATCAATCATTTTTTTTTTTAAAGTAACTTCTACACCCAATGTGAGGCTTGAACTCACAACTGCAAGATGAGAAGTCACATCTCCACTGACTGAGCCAGCCGGGTGCCCCTCGGTTCTTTAATCTTTAACTTAGTACATGGAGAAGGGGTAGAAGTTATTTAAGTGTAAGATGTAACAAACATAAATGAGGCCCAAGAGGACTTTTTGCTCCCTCCGGGTAAGATAATCTTGTGAGGAATCAGAACACATCTGTGTCAGGAAAGACAGAGAGGCACCCATGCCTGCGTCCTTTACACTCACTCTGACTCCCACACTCGGACTGCCCAGCCCCGGATGCTGGCTTTTGGGATCTTCCTTAGTTTGGAATAAGATGGATTCATTTCTTTCCCCTCTGTCTCTCCTGCACACGCACACGGCTGAGATCCAGCTCCCAGGAAACCCTGAGGGATGAGAGCGTGTCATGGAATCCTGGTCTGCCCGTGGGTCTCAGTGCCCGGTGGGGCCTGGGTCGACAGACATGGTAACAAAGGCAGAATGTCCCTACTGGCCGTGCTACCGGCAAGTCCCGATGTGTGTGACAAACTACACATGGGTGCGTGGTTTCTAAGAAGAAAATCTAATTTCTTCCTCTCAGATACCCACGTTTTAGTCTCACGTGAATACCTGTTCTCAGCCTTAGGCAAGAGCATCCGTTGGGGCTGAATGAGAAGTAATTAGGCCCAGGTGTGAGGGGGAGCACACAGCCTGCACCACAAGTCCCCCCTTCCCACGACACCGGGCGCGTGTGGATCCCGTTACACGCAAGCTCCGGGGCAGGACACGCTTGCTTGGATCACCGCTGTGGCCACTATGAAGGAAACCGTGCTCTCAGACTTGAAGCGTTGCATGATTTCCAACGGGGATGGCCCACGACCTCAAGTGCTTCTAGCTGACTCTAAGTGATGGGGTTATTGAGCGGCGGGAAATTCAGTTAAGGCTGAGTCCAGCTTAGAGAAAGGGAGTGCTGTGATTGACTAGTGATGTCTGCAAGGCGCACTGTACAGACAGTAATGTTATGTGAGCCTAATGTACCGTCTTCGACGTAGGGACGATTTCAGGGAGGAGTCTGCATTAGTAACTTGGTGCTTCAGAGGTTGAGTACGGGCCCAGGCTTTTACTGCCTGTGTCCCCCCTGCTCTGGGCCTGACACTGAGTGCTCAAACGCGAATGACTGAAAAGCGGTCCCACGCCCTCCATCTCAGGTGTGTAACATCAGTTCCCCTTTCCCACCTCCAGGTACCTTGATGATGCTCTGGCAGGTGGACAGAGGCAAACCCACCAGGCTGGTGCCATTTATGGACATGATCTGGTCCCCGATGTTCAGCTTCCCCGATTTCTCAGCAGGCCCTCCATGCATCATGTTGGCTATGATCACGGTGGGCAAGATGGACCCCCAGCCGGACTCCACGATCACCACCCCTAGGATTTCTCCTTTCTGCTTCTCTATGAAGACCTGAAAGGAAAACACAAAGCCAGAAACCTGAATCAGCAGCCCCCCGGGGCAGCGGCACACATCAGAGCCTCCCCCCACTTCCTGTCGTCACTAAAGGAGAACGGCATCTCCCTGCCGGTTCTGACCTGGCCAAGCCCTGTCTTCTCTGGATTCCGCGGCATGTCTTGCAACGCCTGTTCCAGGGGAGCAAGCTTGCCGCGGCCAGATGAACACAAAGGGCTCCAGGTGCTTTTCTCCTGCGGTCCCCGGGGAGCGGGGGGAGAGGCTGTGTGGCTGGTGACGTCGGGGGTGCATTTAGGATTTCCAGAAATAGCTTCTGGAGTCTATGCACAGGCTGCCCTATTCCACAGCGCTCACCAATCTCCCCAGCATTTAAGATTCTTGAGGTAAAAATAAATAAACAGACATTATAGAAACATTTCTTTGCAAGGAGCAAGCTGAAGAGAAAGGAAAAAGGAGGGGGGCTAAGGTTATCACAACCAAAATGGTTGGAGGCACATGTAGGAAGACCATATTTCTAGGCAGACGGAATTCTGTGTGGCCCTCCTTGGCAGGGCGTAGAAGACAGGAGTCAGGTCTGATACCTGCAGCCTGTGAAGGTTCGCAGAGACACTACAAAGGGACAAGACATTTTCTGAAGCCTCTGACAAAGAGCGTTTGTATGTATTGATTCCTGGTCCCGGCCAGAGGCGGCTGGGGCCTGACAACGCGCCCCCCCACCCTGCCCCCCGGCAGGCTGGCATCCCTTCTCTCGGCTGCTGAAGCTTGCAGCTGGCTGCTTCTCTGGAGAGCTGCCCCACAGGAGACATGCCCTGTGATGCGTTGCTGAGCTGTGCTCCCCTCGACATTCCTATGTTGGAGGCCAAACTCCCAGTACCTCAGAATATGACCTCATGTGGATACAGAGTCTCTACAGAGGCAGTCACGTTAGAATGAGGTCCTTGGTGTGGGCCCTATCAGGATGACTGCCGTCCTCACAGGACGGGGAGGCTTAGATGCAGACATGTACACGCAGAGGGGAGACGATGTGAAGACACAGCGAGAAGACTGTTCTCTCCAAGCCGGAGTGAGGAGCCTGGAATGCCCCCTTCCCCCTCAGCCCTCAAAAGGAACTGACCCTCTGGACAGCTTGACCTTGGACTTCAAGCCTCGGGAACGGTGAGACAATACGTCTTTTTGCCATGAAGTGGCCTAGTCTGCCAGCTCTGTTCAGAACGGCCCAAGCGTCCGGACACCCCCGTCCGATCTTGGTGTCCATGACTGACTGGCATGGGGCACAAAGGCCTGCCAACCCCTTTGGCCCAAGGTGGGACAAGCCTGCCCTGAGATCTGTGCCCCAGAGCCCCTCTGGATCAGAATGAAGCTCGTCTCCAGCAAGGCCACGTTCCTTCTCGGGATCCCTACCACCCTGGTGCCCACACTCGCTTTTTCCTGAGTGCACTCCCCAAAACCCCTTGAACAGGAGTCCCTGTCTCAGGCTCTGCTTCTGGGGAACAGAGGACACCTAACCTACATCGTGAAGAAAAGAATAGGAGTCGCTTTCCCATAAAGGTACTTCTGTCTACTGGATAAAGCCCGGGCCTCCAGTTCTGACCTGAACTGTGTGGGGGCCCCTTCGTGTCCTCTTCCACAGACACCCCGTGCGCCAGTCGTGCTGTGTCATTCAGAAAATTCCCAAGCTTTCTGACCTTCATGCTTCCGTGACTTTGGCCCAGGCCTCTGCATCCTTTGCGCTTCCCCAAGAACACCCAGATGCCCAGACCAGCTCAGGGAGCTGCGTCCCTGATCCAAAGCTGTGGTCCCTCAGCGGTGTCCTGCCAACCATGCCCCCCACCCCGCCTCCCCCCACACCCTTCCACCTTCCTTCCGCCATGGGGCCGCCCCACACTGCTGGGACTTCTGCCCCGCTGGCCGAGCTCGGAGAAGTACCTACATCTTTGCAGTTTTCCGACTTGGAGAAGTGGATCAGGTCATCGTTGTACATGTCCTGGGTGTTGAGCAGGTCACTATACTCCTTCTGGCTGAGATCTTCAGGGTTGATCCCGTTGGCCCTGAGGAATTCCTGGTACGCCACGCTGAATGCCTGCCCGATGGACTGTGCGATGAGCTGGGCCTAGACAGCAGCCGCAGAGGGAAGACAGAGGTCAACCCGGGCAGGACGGGGAGCCCCAGGTGTCAGCCAGGCTAGGTGGTCTACACGGGGCGTGAATCCCGGCCAGAGCCCGTGCTCAGAATTACTAGGGACATGTTTTATTAAGGCAGTGACCACAAGGGGGCTCGTGGCATTCAGGGGACAGGAGTCAGAGATGTTGGACTTGCTGCCGTGAGTCAGACAGACCTGCACGATGATGAGCCACCCTACATCCCAACGATTCTCGAGGTTCCCCCGGACGCTCGTGTGCATGTAACACCGGGAACAAACCACATGTGTCTGTGTCTGGGACTCGACTTCAGTTTATATAAAACACAAAGGCATGACTGGCCCAGCTCTAATGCATGTGGAACGTTCCAAGAATACAACTGCTGTGTAAAGTGGGAGAAGACAACGACTGGCTTTGTCTGGCACTTTATGGAAATAAGCGTCGTGACTCTGGAAGATCATTGGCCTCAGCGCTCGTCATGGTATTTGGGAGTCCCACGGCGAGGGGGTCCTGCAGGGGTGGGGTCTGCGTATCTATTTTCTTATGGGCCCTCCATTCAAGATGTCAGATACAAGTGTTCGTGACGGTCAGCGAAACACTGCATTCTCACCACAAAGGGGAAAGCCTCTGGCAGCCCCACTATTCCTTCGGGCATGGCCGGGCCCAGGCATCTACATATTTTCGCTTGCTTTCCTTTCATTTTTCCCTCTGTGTTGCATGTACGCAGTACTTCAGCTTGTGAACAGATTCCCAAAAGGGCAGGTTATATTATCTGTGAATTTTATCTCAGGACAGGAACAGAGCATCACTAAACATCTGCTGCACAAAGGGGGCTCAGGGCCCCCTTGAGAACCCTGCTCAAGTCCAGCCCCACGTTTTCTGGGTGAGGAGACGGAGGCCCAGAGACGTGAAGGAACCTGCTGATGGTCACACAGCTCACAGCACAGGAGAGCTGCTTCCGTGGCTCCTTTCCTGGCACCGGGCTCTGATAGCCTCTCCCTGCACCAAGTCACCCAGGCTGTGGGTTCGGCGAGCCAGCAGCCACTGGGCACTTCTCCCGAGTCCATGCTGCAAGAAACGCGATCCGAGGACCGCTGCAGCAATCTGGACACCACGCCCACAGCTGAGGGAAGCAGGACAGCGCCATAGGCCCTCGTCCTAAGCTCTTGAGGCCATGTTTCAGAATCTAGAAAGTTTTAGATTTCAGAAAGGTAAAAGCTGCATCTATCACACAGTGTCTAAAAACCCCTTTAGAACCTGGGGAAGAACCTGCCCTATAAACAACCAGTAATTTTCCTGCAGCAAAATGTGTGAGACTCACGGTGAGCTGGACAAATCCTACATAATGTCTCCTGGCAGCTCTGGGCAGGTGTATCAGCAGCTGACGACAAAAATCCCTTTTGCTTCTCAGAGCCCTTTTTCTGCTCCACCCCGCCAAGATTTATTTATTTTAGAGGGAGAGAGAGCATGACTGCGAGGGGCAGGAGGACAGGGAGAGAGAGAATCTTAATCAGACTCCATGCTGAGCGGGGAGCCCTACCCGGGGCTCGACCCCAGGACCCTGAGATCAGGACTTGAGGGAGGCTTAACCGACTGAGCCACCCAGGCGCCTCTCTGAGAGCTCATTAGAGCTGGAACCCGAGGTCTCGCTTGTCATCCCTACTGCACAGGCAGGGGACAGAGGTTGATAGTTTGGTGTTTGCTCCCCCAGAAGGGGGTGACATGGGGGCTGAATCCTGGCAGACGGATGCCAGAGCCCACCCTCGTACCCACCCTGTGGGACTGCCTCTCCGTAAAAGAACAATGAAAATCTGGAGAGCAATGTTTTAAACACACACACACAATCCTAAATCCGTCTTCCTTTTCTTGCCTTGCCTTCAGGAGTTTGGCTAAAAGTTGCTAAGGAAAAAGGACATAAGAACTGGCTACGTGGCTGTGCTGAACTTTCTCCCTCTGTGACTCTGGGGACTCCACGAGCCACAACAAGGGACCACCGCCCCTGTCCTGAGTAGCAGGGGGAAGGGAGCGAGGCCTCGCCCCAAGTGTGAGCGGCAGGGCCGGGACCAGGGTCGGCTCGCAGGCTGCACGTCCCGGTGGATGCACGGGCAAGCAGGCTGGGTGGGCGGCCCAGGCAGGGGGGCGATATCACTTCACACCGGCTCAGCGGCCTCCCTGCCTGTTCGTGGAGGCAGGCTCTGGAGCCAGCTCTCCCAGCCCTGGAAGCAAAGGGGTAAGATCCCCAGGCCCATTCTTGTCTGAACTCTCGCTTCCCCATCCTTCCCTTTCTTGGGGAACTCTGAGGAAAAGCAGCCCCTCCTTGGAAGCGGCAAGCCAGGCAGAGGAGGCAGAGGATGACAGGCACCTGCAGGCCCGGGGAGCCGGCCTAACTCCACCTTTTCACCGCCTGCAGGACACAGGAGCTGTAAGCTTTGAAATTCAGCTTTTGAAACTTTCTGAGAAACTTCTAAAACCCATCCGCTCCCCATCTGCGTGCTTGGCCTCAGGCTTGAAAGGGACAGCAGGGAGAACACCTGGGAGAGGCACTTCAGGCTGTCTGCCTTCTCAGTGCTCTCGTCCCGGGGCCTGTGTTCGAGAACTGGACCCATAAAGGATGCTGCAAAAAGCGTGAGCCTCCCCACGGCCCTGCGGCCGCAGCTGTGACAGCTCTGAGTCCCCGGGGAAGAGAGCCTCTGCCTCCTGACTTCTCGCAGGAAGGCATTTTACTGAAGCTAGATGAATGCTCTCCTGGAGAGAAATCGTCTCCTGGAAGGAGTCAAGGCGACTACAGGCAATTTTTCTTGGAGGGGCGAAGGGCTCTCTGCTCACTATGAGAAAGGAGCTTACTCCACAGCGGCAGGAGGAAAATCACGGTCAACAGCATAGACATGGCCCTTCTGGGGGAGGGGGCGGGGGGGCCTCTGCGGTTTTAGACCTTCCAGTCTGTGGTCCTGGCCCTCGAGGGAGCTTCTAAGGCCTGCCAAGCTTTCAGAGAAGCTGGGTCTTAATGTGGCTTGATGCCTGGATGCCTCTCCAGCAGTTCCAGGGACAACGGGGGAAGAAGTAAAAAAGAACGGGCCCTGCCTCTGTCATAAATGGCTTTTCTCTGTTGACCATGTCACCTGGAAAGATGGGGGCTGGGGATCCCTGGGTTTGTGACGGGAGCAGCAGCTGGTCTTCGTAAGGACTGACAGTGAGCAGGTGGTGCTCCTGCCACTATGCGGGGGTGGGGGGGGGGTGGTAGGAGCAGGAATCCTAACTTTCCCGAGGTCTAGAGGGTAATCCTACACAACCGAGAACTGCCCTCATGCCCAGGTGAGAGGTGCTTGGGCACAGTCCCCACAGGACTGACCACCTGACCACATTCCTTCTACTCTTCTTCTCTCATTTTAAGCTGTCCTCAGACCACACGAGCAGGTCCTGGCCTCAGGGCCTTTGCATTGCTTTTCTTTCTCTCAGTTGATACAGGTCTCTCCTTAAATGTCACCTCCCCAGAGATGACTTTGTTGAGTACTCCACTGGACACAGCTCTTGTCCCAGCATTATTTTTGCTTATAAAACTCCTCATCACTAAGTTCTGTATCAAATATATTGACCTAATTTATTTTCTGTCTCTCTATAAGCCTCATGATGAACACACTGCCTGTTAATTCAGCCTTGTCTCCCATGTACCTGTTTTGTGCACGATTAATGAGACTGATTCAGGTTCTGAGAAAGAGCATCTGGCCACCCCAGGGGCTGCTCAAGTCACCCAGAGGGACATCAGGAGAGGCAGGCTTACGTCCTCAGACTCGAAGACGTGGCAGACCATCTTGTACTGCCGTTTTCCATCCTGGGATGGGTGGGAGGCCTCCACGTTCTCCTGGGAGTTGGAGCGGGGCAGCCGGCGGCGGGCCATCAGCACCACGATGTTCCCAATGTCGGCAATATAGGAGATGGTCCTCAGAGGGTGGTCCATCATCGTCTCCTGGAGGCGCAAAGGAGAGGATGCTAAGTCCAGTGAGGCATCTAACAGCCCGGGAGAGAGTCTGCTGCCCTGCAGCCTAGCCACATGCGGTCCATATGCGGGGGCCTGGGGGCGCCCTGCAGAGACAGCGGGCAGCCTCACACGCCCCCACCAGGCCCGGGGACGGGTCCCTTGACTAATAATACAGCTGGAGCAGGAAGTGTCTGGGGCCCATGGGAAAAGACTCCAGTCATTTTATAACCAGTAGAATCTCCGGTGGAGAAGTTAAAAAAAGGAAGACAGAACGATGCATGGGTGATGGCTGTAGTGTGTGTGTGTGTGTGTGTGTGATTTTAAACATAATTTCTTAAAAGGCTGATCTGTTCAAGTTCATCTTGAACAGATGTCAATCTCCTCATCAAAACGTATGAGATTATTAGCAAACAACATCCACGGTATACACGTCCCTTTGATCTTTAAGGGACTGGTCCCAAGAGCAGCACCGCGCCCCCGCGCCCCCAGCAGTGGGCACTGCAGACATAGCCTTCCAGCGTGCGTGGGAGCCAGCGGCGAGGACAGTTGCTCTAGGGACATGGGCACAGACCCTGAGCTGCCATGCGGGGTTGGGCACGTCCCCTCCCGGACAGGCAGGGAGGCCAGCTCGTACCTGTGTGTCGGCATTCAGTACTTTGATTCTCTGGGTAGAAATGAAGAGATCCACCTCGGTCATCGGCTGAGACTCACCTTCGGGAGCCTGAGAAGAGAAATGCACACCAAGGGAGAGTTTAACCCCTTACCCAGCTCCAGTGCACGGCAGCCAGGTCAGCTCACACACAAAGGCACTGAGACACAGTCACCAGAACAGCAGTGCTGACTCCAGATTTAGACCGCCAAAGCTGAAGGGACCACAGAGGAGGGACTCGCCGTGTTCTCTTCGCCAAGTCACAGCGAAAAATGCCAAATTCCCTCTGCGTCTCCCCCTACGGAAGCAGTAACTCTCTGCCGATTTGACTCTACGAGCAATGATCGTGAATGCCCTTGCAGCAGGGCTCGTGGGGCCCAACAAGTTGAAGAAAAAGGGCAAGTGACCCATACCCCGAGACGCTGGAGAAGTCACTTAGAGTCTGCCCCGGCCAAGAGATGGGGGACGACGCTTGTAGCAGGTGCAAAAGGAAGTCATTTGGATGCAGTTCTGGTAAGAGGGTCTTCGTGTTCATACACCACCTTGGCAACATAGAAGCGGTCCCCGCTCCTGAAGCCACCCCCATAGGAAGGAACCCCAAGTGCCTCAACACCCCACGGGCAGCCCGTAAGCACCTAGAAGCTCTGTAACCCAGAAGGCACATCTGCCTGGTTCACTTAGGGTTTAACTCCGCACAGCGTGGTTATTAGCGAGTTTTCTTTTTTGCATCCAGCAATCTGACAAGATCCACAAGTCAAACATGACTGTCATCAAACAGACCCCAGTCCCTGCCGCATTAGTGCTCCTGAACGGTGGGAACTTCTGTGCTACCGCAGCCTTCATTTAGCATCTCCAATCTGCTCCCTGTGGTTTCTCGGATGTGAAATGACTAATGAGCAACAGAAAACAGCCACTTTCGGCAACTAAGTTTTGAGAAACGTTGGCTAATGGGGCGGTTCAAAAAGAAATCGGAACGAAAACTTGCTGGATGCAGAAAACAAAAACACAAAATAATAAAAAGGCAGAACATAAACAAACGAAAAGGACAGGCATAACACCAAGCTGATGAGGTTGTACTGCACCTTCTTTCTGCTTTTGGCTAATTTCTGGGCCATCTGCTTAGCGTGGAACAAACAGAGACAGGAGAACAGTTAGAAAAGAACTTGCAGAGACTCAAAGTCGAAAAGGGAATCGACAAGCTGGGATCAAGAGGGGCATAAAGCATTTCTGGGTGAGGAGGATGGACTTTAAAAAAAATCCTATTCTACAATCAGTTTCCTAACTCAAAACTGAGTAGGTGGCAGGGGCCAAAGGAAGAAGGAAAAGGCATTTGATGCTTTCAAAGGACCGACTTGGTTCTGTTACTTTTCTTGTTGGCCTGTTTGGTATTTCATTGGTTTCAATCTACATCTTAATTTCCTTCTACTTTCTTTGGGTTAAATTTGCTGATTTTTCTTTTCTTGCTTCCTGAAATGAAAATTTAAATAACAGATTTTTAAACTCCTCCCCCGATATTATTTACTTAAAACTGTGACTCTCCCTCCAAGTACTGCCTTAGCTGTATCCCACGAATTTTGATATGTTGCAGTTACCACTTCACTGGAAATCACTGGAAATGCCTAATTTCCAGTGATTTCTCCTTTGGACTCTGGATTATTTAGAATTGTGTTATTAATTTTATTCCATTGGGGAGGATTTTCCAGTTATCTTTCTGTTACGGATTTCTGAAGTAATTCCACCGTGGTTAGGGAGCATACCCTGGTTCCAAACCTTTTGAACTGTGCTGAGTCTTAGCCCTGTGGCTCAGAACGCGACTGAGTATGGTGAATGTCAGGGGGAATTCAAAAATGCATGCTTGTGCTGTTGGGAACAGTGTTCTCTCGACTATCAGTGAGGTCAGTGATGTTGGTTAAGGGTATGATTCAAATCCAGGTACGTGGTTTTTTCTTGTCTGCTCCTTCTAAAACTTACTGAGAGGTGTGTTAAAATCTTCAACTGTTCCTGTGGATTTTTCTGTCTCTCCTTTGGCTCTGCCAGTCTTTGCTTTATCTATTTTATATCCATGTTATAAGGTACATACGTGTTTAAGGTGCTATGTCTCCCTATTGATCTTTTTCTTTTTCTTCATCTTTAGTAATTCTTGCTTTAAATTGTGCTATGTTAATATGGCCTATTCCTAACTAGAAATAGATGTAATATTCCCCCCTTTGTTCATAAGTAGAAGCTAGTATGGTTGATTAAAAAAAAAGAGAGCGAGAGACTGCAGCCTGAGTGTCTAAAACTGAATGCTGGCTCTGCCACCCACTAGTTGTGTGACTTGGAGCAGGCCACTTACGGTCTCTGTGCCTCAGTTTCCTCATCTATAAAATGAGGATAAACACAGGGCTATTGTGAGCATTAAATACATATATGCAAAGCTCTCAGAACAGTGCCTGGTACATTATGAACACCATGTTTGTGTTATAGGATTAAAATTTACCCATGTCAGAATGCAGTTTCTTGGCTTTGGTAGGGCTTGTTGGACACACACAGATCTTGAACGAATAATGGTGAGTCCATGGCCAAACCCAAAAGGCTGCGGCGGTGGGGGGAGGGGGGGTTGGACGATCGTCTGCTCTCTCACGCGCCCTGGTACTCACCTGCGGAAAAGCCCTTTTGCTCCCCGCAGCACACCTCTGTTTGATGCACGAGTCAAATGTGTTGTCTGTCCTACCTCACTGTGGAGAGACTGCATGAGTCAGGGATCCAAACACCACGTACTTACTCTCTGGGACAGTCAGGAAACCAGGGCAGCCCTGCTCCCACACAGGCCCCCCAGAGCTCTTACTGTGGTCATGAATCTGCGGGGAACAGTCAGCTCTGGGACGGTCAGAAGACAGCAAGTGCCAGGGGCATCCTGACTGTGTGTGATGGTGGAAATGCGTCTGCGGGGTAGCCCCGGGCCGAGGCTACGCCACACCACGAGGGTTCCTGTGTGGAATCTGCGAGTCCTGCTGGGGCATGCTCTCGTCTGTCTCAGCTCTACTCCTCTTGATCAGCGACAGCGTGGGGTCCTACTGTGTGTGTGCGTGTGTTTTCTACCATGTCCCCTGAAATCACCTGCCAGGAATTAAGAATCTCTAATATTTTCGATACCAAAACCTAACAGCTGTTGGTCAGAATTCTTCACTCTAAGCAGCAGTGATCTGAAAGGTCTTCTCAAAGGAAACTAAGTCTGCTACAATGAAATGACCAAATTCTGTGTGTGTGTGTGTGTGTGCGCGTGTGTGCGTGTATGTGTGTTTTCACTGGAATGGGTGACAAGGAAAGAATCAAAAGGGCAAACTGAATTTCATGAAGGGTATTCTAATTTTTAGGGCGTTAAAGGTATCTTACGCACTTAAAGTAATACCATCTTTCCATCACAGGATATTTAGGTGCCCTGAAACAAATCGTAATTTTTAAAAATTTACACATGGCATTGGGAGGGGGTCAGATCCAGAATGAGAAATTGCAGGAGCAGAGAAGCACAGGAGAAACGTAAGGCCAGTACGGGTCATAAGGCAAGGAACGACACCATCCATTTAATATCCTCGTGTTTCACGGGACTGAGTACGGCTTGACCCCCAGGAGGCTGTGGTGCAAAGGACACAGACCGTGGCACAGTGGTTGTCCACCCACTCACTCTGCAATGCATCCTGAGGGTTTACAGTTAATCCTCCCTAGGTTAGTCATGCTAGGGAATCTCCTGATGATTCTAGCTTTCCTTTCCTCAGCTGACATTCACCGAGCCCTTGCTCTGAGGCAGGATCCTTCTAAATCATTCACTGTATAGCAATGAGAAAGCTTACAGCAACCCTGTGAGGTAGGCGCTGCAGTATTCTCCTCTTGCAGAAGTGGAAACTGAGGCACACAGAGACTAATTACCTTGCTCAAGGTCACACAGCTGTTAAGAGGCAGAATAGAGATTCAAACCCTGGAAGTCTCACTCCAAACCACCAGCTGTCCAACTGTGGCAAGTTTCGCATCTATAAACTTCTCACTTTGTAAACAGGGTTAATAATACCTACCTCACAGGATCCCCCACTCCCTCCATTCTGAGGAGTAAATGAGTTCGTAGAGTTCACGTGAGTTCACCTGAAGAACCTGCTGTAAGTGTTAATAGCCTCTGCACTAATCACAGACTTCGAGTCAGCTGGGAACTCATGTGGCTTACACAAAGCTTCAATGATAGAAATTTTAATTCTACAATTAAGTCCTGATTTTTAGCATTTCAAGAAAACCTTTCCATAAAAGAAGAGAAAGATCTGATCTTTTGGGACAAGCTAGTAAAGACAAATATGAGCATGTCCGATAATGAATGCTCCTTACACAAATGCATAGACTGAAAAACATCCAACACCATTTGTGAGCTAATCACACGAGCTTCACAAATGTGGGAAGAATGGAGACACAGACGCCACACTCTGGCGTGGACACGAAGCAGTTTCCGGGGCTCAGGTAGGGCTCGGCAGGGGAGCCCGTCTTCTGGCCGAAGAGCAGAAAATGCGGGCATGAGGGTGGGATGGAGCATGGGGATGTAGTGGAGAGAAAGGAAGACAAGGGACCTGGCCTCCCTGGCCTCGGGTCTGGTTCTCTGGGGAGGGTTATGGCATGGTTCCCACGCTGTAGGTGGTGGCAGGGTGGGAGGGGTTGTGTCTACCCATGGTGCCATAGATGCTGCCACCAGACAGGGCAGAGGTTTCTCCCAAAATGTGTTCCAGAGAATCTGACCACAAGAGTCTAGTGGGTATCACATAGTGACAGTGCATTCCATGTTCAAATAATGATGCAGCTTTCCGGTTACACCAAGCGAAGCTCTTAGGACAGGACTTCTCAAAGTCTTTAATAGGAAAACACAGATGGCAAATATCGAAAAAAGAGGTAAATTTTGCAGTGTCTCCTGAGCTAATGTACCAACAGAACCTTATGCGTGGGGAGCGCTCAGCTTCACTGAGCAGTGGGAGAAGAGATACCCCGTCAGGCTGGGGTGGTCTACCCTTCCCCAAATCGTAGGGCATGGGAGAACCTCCCGGAGGGCTTATGAAAACACAGATTCCTGGGCCCTTCTCCCACCGTGAATTTCTGACTGGGGCGGGCCTGAGAACCTGCATTTCCAGCAAGTTGCCAGGCGGCGCTGATGCCGTCCAGGAAGGGCTCCCATTTTGAGAACCACCTCTTGGATGCATTCCTTGTTGGATGGGGGTTTCCTAAAAGGATATCATTTCTTCTCAAAAATAGCGAACAACAAAGGCAGAAAGAGTACATTGGGGAGGGTCCAGAGATGAAAAAAAAAAAAAACTTAAGAAAAATGCCAGATGTCTTCTGATTCTGCTATTGCATTTAGATCCACCTTGCTTCTATCTTGGTAGCTGGAAAAAACCTTCCATTTCAGATTCCCCAGCCTGCCTCTGTTATTGCTACTTAAACATTCTTCTTGGTTCCCTTCCTGGCTGCCGTTTCTCAAGGTCAAGGACTGGGTCTTGGGTGGCTTTTATCTCCTGAGATGCCTATCACAAGGGCCTGTAGAGGAACACTTTGCTTCCTGAGCCAAATTCCTTTGTTTTCTTCTCACGTTAAGTAGAAAATTTCTGGCCAACCCACAACTCCAGATTCTCTCCCTAGCTGGCAAATAAATCCATACATCTTTTAAACTAAGAAAATAGTCCTTCTTCACAGTCCAAGAGTAAATCCAAGAAGCACCCCAACCGACCAATGGAAGAGAAATGTAAAGGTCCATCTCTCTTTGGGAAAAAGCGTGGCACCAACTCTCTTAGACAAAGGGGTCTCCCTGGCAGGTGCGGGAACCACGGCGCATGCGTCCGGGAGACCAGCCGGCCTGATGGGGAGAGACGCTCCAGGCCCCCCTGGCGCCCTCTGCCGGACGTGAAGTGCCGGTGCGCATCCCGACAGTAACTTTCTGGGGTAACCGTGGGTCTTTCTAGGGCACAGACTCCGCCTAGAACTCGAGAACGCGCCAGATGGGTGTAGAGTCAAGCAATCTGACGGGCACTTCAAGGGATGGAAAAGCAACCGGGGGCAGGAAATATCTGGTGACAGGCAGCGGTTCCTTAGAGGCACGGGAGCACGTTGTAAAATGACACATCCATGACATGCAACCGTTGAACTTTCTCACTCGATAATGAGCTCCTCACACTACCCAGATGTGCTGTAAAAATAAGTCTATGTCCTCCAGATGCCTCCTCTGCTCGTGGCAGGTCCACAGTGCATTTACCATCAGCCAGCCCCATCCTGCTTGTTCTGATCACCACCACCATCTAGTTCTTCGCTTCAGGCCAGATGCCCCTTCCCTGAAGCTTCCGAGTAAGCGTTCTGGTTTCTCGTCAGGGGAGCCGGACTTCAGGAGGGGACCTCCCTGCGGAACACAGAAGCTGTAATTCACAGCACGCTTGGTCCCGGGTGGGTCCTGCTCTCCCGCTGGTCCTGGGGAGGCGAGCGGCACCACGAGCTGTGTTCAGAGGTGAAGCTGCTTCGTGGTGTTGCTGCCTCGGCAGCCTGCAGTGACCTTCCATGGACACTAGCCCTCACGCAAGTCCATACCCTGAGTCTCAGGCAAACGTAAGCTCTGGATATAAATTCCCGACGGCCCTTGTAATAAATAGTCTCCCTCACCTCCAGGGCCCCCCGCGTGTGCATCCCTTAGACAAGACCCCCGTGGAGCTCACCAAACCCTGCTCTTCTAGGTAGGAACTGGCCAAGCCAAACCCAGGAACCACAAAGTATTCCACTCACAGACCCTCATAAAGGCATGTGCCCCAAGTTCGGTCTCACCCTCTGCCTGCACTCATTCGGCCTTGACCCCCAGCCTGCAGCCCCCTTGAGGCGTGCTGGCTCCTTCCTTGAGGACCTGTGAGTAATCAATGTCTCCATTTCCATTTCCCTTGTGCTCTTTGGTTCAACCATCTGGCACGTCAGGGCTCTGCTGAACAAATATTAACTTCTCAAAATCCTGACGGGCTCTGTTTGGGAACTGTGGGACATCAGGAGTCAGAATGACGTCCCCACAGACTTTGGTTTTAAGTTAGTCGCCTGAGAAGTACAGTGCCTGAAAAGTAGCTGGCTCTCTCATATGATCTGGGTGTTCCTGTTTTGAATGCTGCGCCTGGGACATCCTCAATTCCGGAAGACTTGCGGAGACCTAGAGGTATTCTTGCCGCTCTTCGGGATAAGGGGAGACAGAAGGAATTAGGCCAAGCCTGGATGGGCAGCTCAACAGGAACCTGATGCTCCTCCCACCAGTAACACTGATGAGTCCCAAAGACCCAGAAGGTACAAAGGTTGTATGATATGCTGGCATGGGGTTGCCCTGCTGGGAGCCACACCTCTCTGCGGGTAGGGGCGGGACTTCCCTCGAAAGAAGCGGACCTTCCCACTGTCAATCATGCCAGCAGAGGCTAATTCTGGAAGAAGACATGGCCACCACAGCAGCGGGCCCTGGGGCGGCAGGGTCTCTGAGGCACAGGTGATGTTCAGAGACCCTGGATAAAGTGGTGGAGTGGGTCCCAGACACCTGGAAGAAGCGGGCGGGCCCCTGTGGGCAGTCGTGACATTGGCCTGGCCTGTCACGGCGGCACAGCTGGGAGCTGCTCTCTGGTTTAGACATCCTAATTCCTGAAACGCCAGCCGCAGCAGCGTCCAGTGTAGACGCGTGGGCTTGCTGTACTACGGAGAGCTCGGGAGAACTGGTGCTGAGCTCAGGAGAGACATGCCTCTTCCAAGTCGGCAGAGGGTGTAAGAGAAGTCAGCAACTCATGGCCCTCAAAGCCATGATGGTAGCTCGATGAGGATGCAGGGACAGGCATGGGGGGCCTGCACCGCAACCGGGCAGCAGGGGCCTGGGTCATCACAGTGAGGGCCTCTTGCCTACATTCCCAGTCCGTGAATAACACGGGAGTCAGCCTGGGCAGAAGGGCCAGAAACACTGCCTTGAGCCCTACGCGACCTCTGTGCTTCCTCGTCCCTGGTCCCGCCAGTGAGCCCGAGGGTGCCCCGGCTTTCCTGGGCACCCACCACCTCACCCCCTTCCCTCCTGCTCGGGTCCATCCTACACATTCACTGGATGGACCCGATTGGCTCACTTCTGCCGGCGCCCGGAGCCGCAGGGAAGGAGCTCACCTTCTAACTGGCCATTTCCCCTCCCTCCCAAGACCGTGGACAGCCTTGCACACTTGAGTAAGTGCTCAAGAAATACTTTCCCCGGATGAAGGACCCTAAGTTCCTGTCTTGCCCTCGTGCTTCTTCCTCTCTCCACATGCCCAAACACGAGGGGGCGACCAGCGAGTGTGCGCACAAGACCATAGGGAAAAGGGACTGGCTCTCTGAGGACCAACGGGATTTTGACCAGCTGAAGCTGGAAACGACCAAATCTGGTGAGTCCTGATCTGTTCCAAGTCGCCTGAATACCTGGTTCTGGGTTTTTCAGTGCTGCTATCCCTGGGGCTCTGGTGGCATTTTAAGGGCACGGGATGCGTCCCCGCAGCCCTGTGTCTGTCCCGGATTCCGGGTGGTACCGGCATCCTGCTGATTCTAGAGCCCTGCACTTCCGGCAGTGGGGATGCCCGTCCTGGCCGGCTCAGGCTAGCAGGGAATGGTGTAAACCAAGCGGAAGGAGTTCCTGGATCAAACAGGCTTGCTCCTCAGACTCCAACAGCTTATGACTGGCTCAAACTAGTTTCAACTGGGGTAGCCCAGCACGGACTCATTCTGGTTAGATTTGATCCAGCGGTTAGCGGTGCGGGAAGCAAACCAGTTCAATCTGGCTTGAGCAGGATCAGCAGGAGACCCCACTGGAACCACGCGCTCCTGCGAGGGTTCAAGTCACTGATCACTAGGTCTGCGGAAATCCGGGAATAAGTTCTCACCCGGGAGACAGAATGTTCAAGATGACATCCTTCCTCATCACACCAGCTTTCCGAGGTTTACGTTCATAGGTGCGTTTTAAGACTGGCCCTTAGGATCGCCCCAAATACACAGCATTGATGCCTAAGGGCTCCGGCACACGTGTTTTCTGTTCAGAGCGTTAGGAGGTGCACTGTCCCAACCCACGCACTGGATGCACGAGGTGTGGGGAGACCCGTGGGCACGGCTCAGGCCCCAGCACCCGCCCCTCGAGGCCCCTCACCTTGATCCTGCTCACGGCTTCCTGGGCCTGCATCATGCGAACGTTCTTGGAGGGAGTCTTGTCGGACAGCAGCTGGGTGGAGCCAAGGTAATTCGCAGCAAAAATGATCCCATCGATCAAGTCCTCGGGGTCACAGGGTCCGGGAACTGGAACACACAGGGCCATGGCGTGAGCGAGGCCACCCTGGGGCCGTGCCCCTATCAGAGCCCCCAGACCGCGCAGGCCCCTCACCCTGCTGCGTAGCGGCAGCCCCGACGGCCCCACACCGGACGCCCTGCCGAGTCCGAGGCGTCTCCCTGCATCTGCCTTTGCTCACCCCTCGTTCTCAAAGGGAAGGAGCAATTTCCTCTTAATTCACGTCCCCCTGGCCACTTACTGTGAGAAGGGATGCGTTTATTTAAATATGAAATGTAAAGTCAGTGACAAAGGGTGTTGTTTCTCCCGTTAGACTGTGAACCCTTTAGGGACAAAGACCACGTCATGTTCCTCTTTGGTTCTCGTGTCTCATCCGTGTCTGTCACCCACTGGGTATCAAATAAATGGGTGCCAGACACGTGGCTAGGGGAGCAGGGGGGCTGCTTTGTTAGAAAACCGCATTTAGTAACCGTTCCTTTACCTGCCACCATCCCCCTCTCTCTTCGCACTGTAGCCATAATGGGGAAAACAAACTGCAGAAGTCAGGGAAAGGGGGATTTGCTTCAGGATGCCCAGATTCCTAAATGGCCTCTGACCCCGATTCTGGGAGGCAAAGGACAATTACCCCAGAGCCGGAGTCTCCTGCTGCTGACCTTGCTGACTCAAAGGCTCTCGTGGTCCCAGCTTGCCTCTATGTACAGATCAATTCCAAGGAAAGTCAGAATTTTCTTGGAAATTTTCAAATTTCAAAAAATTTTCAAAGGACCAGCCTTTGAAATTAAACCCTAGTTTTAAAATATTTAAAATGGGGGCATCTGATCTAACCATACTCTATAAACATTACATGAAGTTGAAACATGTCTGGGACTAATACATAACTTTATAACAGATGCCCCAAGAAAGGTTTTTAATTCTACAATGGAAACATATGTATTTTCTTTGGCTTGAATGCCATATTTGGGGAGATTAAAAATATACGTTTTAACCTACTGTTCAAACCTCGGGCTCTTAAATTAGATAACTGGAAATGGAAACAATTTGCTTTTTCCCTTTGGAAAGCTAATCTGAAATGATTTTTATTTTTATCCCCCAACATCGAGCTCATGTGGAGCTTAACCAGCTGCTTCCCGTGATAAGCTACTTATCAGGGTACAATCTTCAAATAATCTGATCATTTCTCTAAAGCCAAGGCGGTGGTTGAAACAAAGAAATTAATGGTGTTTTAGGAAAAGTCTTCACAAAGCATCTGCGTAGTAAATAAATAAGGAAACCTGTTGTTTGTCTTTTTCTAGATCTTTCCAAGAAAGGCTTCTGGACAGACAGCCAACCTGCCTCCACCATGGGCCAGTAATTCCCCTTCCTAACAGTCACATGCTTCCTGCCCTGGAACTTCCCTAGATGTGAGAAGGATTCAGGGTATTTCCATCAGACGGTTTTAGTTGTAGAGCAGGGAAGCATTTCGAGCCAAAATAACCCATGGACAGGTTTGCAACCACATTACACTTCGTAAAAAGTAAAAGATTATCTATCAGTCTCCTACCATAAATTCCCGTGGTGGGCTGAAGTGTGATTTAAACATGATCATTTTTGCCTAACCAGGGATTGAGAAAAAAGATCTCATCTGGGATAGTAACTTCTAAAAACCTATTTATTTTGTGAAAACAGTGAGTGTTCAAAGAAAAAGAAGAATTAATGACATACTTCTCTGTGGGACTTCCAGTATTGTCTATTCATCTCTGAGCTGGCTCTATTTTCTGAAAGGGTCCCTCTTCGACCATAATAAGTGTGGATCTGTAGATAGGTATAAGAGCAATCCCAATAATATCGAAAGGACTGTATAAATGTCAACCAGCCAAGAGACAGAAATACTGGACCTAAATCCACTGTAATCTGAGATTCGATCTTAGGACATTTATCCCCCAGAGAAACTGATCATAATCAAACATCACTGCCACCAGATCACATCTGGGGGGGGGAAAAGCCCTAAGTCCATAACTTCATATTGGTGTACTCTTTAAAAGTCAAAAAATTTAACACTATAATTGCCCTAAATTGAAGAACTGCAGGTTTCATTTTGGCCTCTTAGAATGTGTGTTTCCTCTCAGGGGTCCTCTGTGTTGCTCTTCGGGGGAACAAGCACACAGGTGTCATCGTCACAGTCACAGCAATGCTGAGCCTGGCGGAATGGCGAGGAAGAATGGAGTTTCCAAACTCCCAGAAACTCCCCCAAGGAGTACTCGTGGAATTCTGGAGCCTTGCAAAAAATGGCACAGATAATTTACAGGTCACTCAAGAAAGAGACCTGAGTAACTGAACCAAAGCCACGAGCCTGACCTAAGCTTCAGGACCGCGGGGTCAGGAAGGTGTGTGAATCCCGGTGACTCACTCTCAGGTGGTGGGGCACACGGACGGTTCACGCCCAGGATCCCAGGGCCAGACAGAACCTCAAAGTGGTGTCTGCATATTCGCTCATCTCCAGAAAATCCTCTTTCAGGGAAATGACTATCTACCCTACCGGAAAAACCATTTGCCACCCTCCCTGGCAGAGGAACAGTGGCACCTCTAGCTAAAGGGGGCCTTTGTGTGGGTCCATTTGTGAGGTCCAATCTCAAGCTGGGGTGCCTAGCTTGGGTCAAGTTCTGGCCCCACTAAGGAGAATTTTATTTCCCTTGAGGTCTTTTCTTCCTGACTGGGTGCCCTTGAACAGTGAATAACCTGCACAACCATACATGGCTGCCCTGCACAGAATACTGTTTACCAGGAGAGTCTGATGCTATGGTATCAGACTGCCAGCTCACAGCCTGGCTCTGATCCTTCATAACTGTGCCATCTTGGGGAAGTTACCCACCTAACACCTGGAGTAAGAATGCTTCAGTTCTCTCCTGCATAACACCGGGGTAGTAAGCCCACTTCACAAGACAGATGTGAGGAATCAATCAGTTAGTATATGGAAAGTGTGTATCTTGCGCAGAGTGAAAGCTTGATAAACATTGTGCTTAACTCCTCCAAGCAAGAAATGGGAATGACTGGGAAGGTCTTTTTCCGCCCCCCTCTAAATTAAGAGGACCAAAATGTCTCCCTTAAAGTTCATTCCCACTCGAATGGTCCTTGATGGATATTAAGAGGTATCCTGGAATGGAGATAAAGAGTCTTGGGTTCAGATGTCATATGACTGTCTCTAAGCTGGGAACAGCCCTCAGCCTCCCTGCAAATTCATGGACACAGTCAGCAAAGGTGGGGGGAGGATCTTTGACAGGCTCATGGCTACTGTTCTTTCAGTCTAAGATTCTAAGACTGTGAAGACTGTGAGTGAATGACTTCGTGGCCTCTCTTCCCCACTAGGGTCTTACAGCCCAGTGCTTCAAATATCCAAAATGTCAGGAGATTCATGCATTCATTCAATATGCAATTACTTCCTTTTCAGCTCTTACCTTCAACGTAGGTGGGGAATGAGGCCAAGCTTTTTCTTGACTGTAATCAAGACAAAGAGGTTTCAAAAAGGGAAAACCGTGATGAAAAATGCATTAACACAACTTTATCCATGCCACGTGAAAAATAAATAAATCACCAATGACAGATATTAGCCAGATGTCAACCGTATTTGGATACAAGAAGAAAAGTGTGAATAATCATATACATTTCTTACTGAAAGTTACCCAAAGCCCAGAACATCTATTCCTAGTTTAGATAATCTGAAAACCTTAGTCCAACAGCTTAAAAAATATATCCCACAGACCAAAACCCATAATCAATATAAAATAATACAAAGGGCTTAGTTTTTATTAAGAATCTGGGTTTCTAAGTGAAAAACTGCTGGATTTGTAAAAGCACCAACAACATGATTATATGTTGAAATCAAGGATTCCCGGGACGCCTGGGTGGCTTAGTTGGTTAAGCGGCTGCCTTCGGCTCAGGTCATGATCCCAGAGTCCTGGGATTGAGTCCCACATTGGGCTCCTTGCTCGGCGGGGAGCCTGCTTCTCCCTCTGCCTCTGCCTGCCTCTCTGTCTGCCTGTGCTCGCTCTCTCTCTCTAACAAATAAATAAATATAATCTTAAAAAAAAAAAGAAATCAAGGATTCTCTTGGAGAATTTTATTTCCCTTGAGATCTTTGCTTCAGTAATCTCTCATTGTGCTAAAAATGTTTGCTAGAGCTTTCCTCTCCTCCTTTCACCTCTTACTGGTTTAAAAATTCCATTATGTGGGTATTTATCATGTGTTACCTTCAAATAAGAACACAATAAACACAGGAGTGAACTGAAAAGCCTGGAATTTCTTATACGAAGTAAGACCTCATAGCAAGGGTCAGTCTTCCAACAGCACCATTGGAAGTGGTCGTGATCAGCTAAGGCCTTCTAGAACCTGACCGGATGGTGGTTTAAAGGCTCCCAAAAGAACAACACTTATCATTTGGTTCCTTCCATAAGTGAATGGCCTAAAGGTAATTCTGAGAGGCCTAAGAGTAGGAAATTCATTCCTGCTCTATCAAGTCACAGACCCTGTAGTGGATGTGTCTGGGGCAGGGTTATGTGAGCATTGCAGGGGGTGGAGAACTAATGGCAAAGACAAGAGTCCTTCACATGAGCAAAAAGGAAGGTTTGCATGGCCAAGGGTTATTCTCAGAAAGCCTAAAGATTTCCATTGCTAAGGATCTAGCAGGTACTGGGGCACCTGGGTGACTCGGTCAGTTAAGCAGCTGACTTCAGCTTGGGTCACAATCCCAGGGTTCTGAGATCGAGACCTGTATCCCGCAGAGCAGGGAGCCTGCTTCCCCCTCTCTCTCTTCCTCTGCCTGTCGCTCCCCCTCACCCCACTTGTGCTCACTCTCTCTAATCAATGAATAAATAAATCTTAAAAAGAATCTTTTTAAGGTATTAAGGTATTAAGTCATCACTTAAATATGTCCCTTCTAGGAAAAGGGGATCTAGTACAGCACAGCTGCTCAACAGGTTGACCTGGGTTGATGGCAAACTCTGGGGTGCCTGGTGGCTAGAAGAGTTAGGGCCCAACAAAGGGCTGGGACACCACGGGAACAGCTCCATCTTGTAGTACTGTGTACAGTGTCTTCACATGGGAGATGGGACAGCAAAGGGAGATCTACCACTTAGTACTCGCACAACATTCTAAACACAGTAGTGTTAACCAGTACGTGTGAAAAAAAAAAAAAAACCAACCCCAAAAACAAAAACAAAAAACCAGGGGCACCTGGGTGGCTCAGTGGGTTAAAGCCTCTGCCTTCGGCTCAGGTCATGATCTCAGGGTCCTGGGATCGAGCCCCACATCGGGCTCTCTGCTCAGTGGGGAGCCTGCTTCCTCCTCTCTCTCTGCCTGCCTCTCTGCCTGCTTGTGATCTCTCTCTGTCAAATAAATAAATAAAATGTTTAAAAAAAAAAAAACCCAGAGGCAAAGACACCCAGGTTTAAGAATCTCACTCAATTCAGGACAACGACAAGAATTTGACACTCATCACACAAGATACCAGGATGTGCCTCCCTGAGTGCAATGATCCGTTACACCAAGGATGGTGGGTTTCTTAATCCAGAAGGGATTACCTTTAAGGAAACCAAAGAGACAAGTCCACTGGGAAGGAAAGATCATTGGCTGCTGATGCATTTATGGAAAAATGCACGCCCAGCTAAGCTCTGTGCTCAGGAGGAAGGACAACTCCCATTTCCATAGCACTTTCCAATCGTTTTACCTTCCATGTGAGAAGACAGGCCCAGGTGAGTGCCAGTAGCAGGACTGTCTAATTCTGGTTAAACACAAACAAACAAAAATCCCTAAGTTCATGGTATGCAGGTAGAAGTTAGCTTCCTCATAAAGACCGAAGACTTTAAAATTATTATTCCCTACACCCCTGCTGGCCTTGCCCTCAGCAGTGAGGGGTCCGGGGGTAGTGGGGTTTCCTTTATTTTGTCAAAATGGGTTAGCCTCCAGATACATCCAAGGAACTAATTCAGATTTTCTTGGGCTAGTAGGACACTTTTCTGAATGCTAATCACAAGGACAGTCCCCAGATTTTAGCAGAAGCTACAGAAGTATTACTTTAGTCTATAGTTCTAAAAGCTGCTGTTTTGGGCACGTGAGTGGCTCAGATCATGGTCCTGGAGTCCTGGAATCGAGTCCCCTGTCGGGCTTCCCCTGCTCTGTGGGGAGCCTGCTTCTCTCTCTCCCTGCCACTCCCCCTGCTTGTGCTCTCTGTCAAATAAATAAACAAAATCTTTAAAAAAAAAAATCTGCAGTTTTATTT
The DNA here is from genome assembly GCA_003697995.1 of Taxidea taxus jeffersonii. Taxonomy (NCBI): domain Eukaryota; kingdom Metazoa; phylum Chordata; class Mammalia; order Carnivora; family Mustelidae; genus Taxidea; species Taxidea taxus. The sequence continues at coordinate 19,388 of ML108895.1, read as the reverse complement.
AGAGCCACAATGGAGGACATTTGGTACATTTACTTATTCTCTATTCATAAGCTTATGACTGGCTTTCTTTAGTCTCTGCGGTAGTAAGTTTTTTAAAAAAAGAGTTTTGAGAAATGAAAGAATCTCTAATTATTGCACACAAAGAGGATTCTCATCATAATTTCTAAGGATATGCAGAAACGTGTGCCAAGTCCTGTAGGAACTGAGAAACTAACAAATTTGCCCAGCTTATTATATCTGATGAATAATCAAATGCTGAATATTCGGGTGTCTGATTAGCCCTTTGTTTTCTCACACGTGGATAGAGGCGCACATCAGTTGATCCTTAATATTCAAGAATTAACAAAGCCACATTCAAGAGGATGAAAGGCCAGAATCTTTCGGATTTTCCAGGAGGTCACACTGAATTGTGTGCAGAGCCTGGAGGTCTGACAGTTGGAATAAAGACATATGAGTTAGCTTGTCTATGCAGCACGTGTGTGTCCTGAGGTGCTTTTCACCTGGGGTCAAGAGCCTGGCCCCATAGGAGATCTGGTTTAAAATCCTGCCCTGACCACCTGTGGGCCCTGGACCTCAGGTAAGTTCCTGAAGCTCTAGGCTTTCTCAACAAACAATGAGGACAGTGATTCCTACCTTACAGAATTATTGTAAGGATTAAGTGAGATACTACCTGTGATTGGCTTGGACAGATGCCTGAGTGCTGTAAATGCTCAAGAAATGGTAACTCTCACTGCTGTTATTATCACTGTGGCCTTGACCCCTTTCTTCTTGCTTCTGGTTCTCATCGATCCCTGTACTATGAATAAAAGCATATGGCAAAGCTGTGGGATCTGGGGTCAGCAGCAACCATGACCTTGCTACTCCTGTTCCCATGACCTAGGGTCTGAGGTCAAGACCAGAGGAGGACAAAGTACATGTCAAATTTAAATTCTAATGTTGGTGTCATTTCAGAGAAGGTCTCCCTTATGTTTGTTTGCTTTAAAAGGAACAGATTATTGAAAATCATACTTCTCCCTGTGTGAATAGTTAATGGCAAATGGATGTATGTTCAGTGATAGTTTAAGGGTATATTTTAATGAAGACTCCCTTTAGAAGTGATCTGCCACTCAGGGTTAAATGGAGATGGCTTCCTCCTGTTGCTCTTAGCACAATATTATTAACAAAAGGAAGGAAAACGAGGCGATCATTCATTATGTGGCGTACCTCTGCCGCGCCTACCCTCAGCAATGATTAGGCAGCGTCTATACTTAGAGTGCGCTGAACCCACATGTGGGCCCTGGCGCAGGCTGCTATCTGCCCCACCCTGGTTCATGACTAGGTAGGGGTGGCATTAGGCTGGGGGTAAAGAAACAACAGTGTGGAAAAGGCAGGGGCTCCCCTGTGGGAAGAGCACGTGTCCTTCCATAGCCCCAGGAACCGCTGTGGGAACAGCAGCATGTTCTCACTTCAGCATTCTCCGTGGGGGCTCAGGCTGGCCCCCATCGGCAGGTGACCGTATGACTCACTGTCCAACGCGGACGGCCTTAGAGCTGGACTGTCTAGTCATCTTTAGCCACACGTGACGATTTGATTAAAATGGAATAAAATGCAAAATTCAGCTCCACGGTCCCACGAGCTTGCTAGGTACCTGGGGCTGGGGACGGCCCTGCAGGACAGCGCAGAAGCCGACGGTGTCCATCACTGGAGCCTGTTCTCTGGGACAGCACTGCTTTAGAGACGCGTGTTTCCTGGGTTCACGGCTTGCACAGCAGGTGTGAACGGGAACCGCCCCACGTAAGCCAGGACAAGCGGTCACCCTGGTGTCACGAAACTTATTCCACTTGTGCCTGAAGTAAATGGGTATTTAAGAAGCCAGCCCACGTCCCAAACCACACGGCAACCTCGTTTCAGAGGCTCATAGTGCCATGAGGAAGGATGCTGCTATAGAGTTCTTAATATTCCATTTCCAGCACGGTCCAGAACTTTCCAGAAAGACTGGAAATGTTCTGTCATCTCCCCTGTCCGATACAACAGCCACGCGTTACATGTGGCTACTGAGCACCTGAACGGTGGCTAGTGTGCCTGAGGAGGTGACTTCCTACTGAATTTACGAGTCAAAGCAGACAGCTGTGGCCGGTGGCTATCCGACTGGATGGTGCGGCCTCTGTCACTAAATCACTAACCTGCACGCTCGGGAGGAGAGGTAAGGATTTCTCTCCCTGGCGGCGGCGGCGGCGGCGGCAGGGGTGGAGTTTGGGGGATTTGTGTGGGAAGCTGAAGAAAACTCACACCGGAAGAAGAAGAAAACAACACAGGCTGGCGGCTTCTGAAACAAAATGGCTCCCTACCTCTTTATTCGAGGAGGCCTCCGCGGGGTCGCTGGGGTGGAGGGGCGCGCTCGAGGACTCTGCACCCAGCGGGGAGGAACTGCCAGGAGACGGAGACTGGAACACAGCAAGGAAAGGACACAGTGAGTGTCTGAGGACTCGCCAGCACCCGCGGGGGCAGGGGCAGGGTCGAGAGGAGAAAGCCCAACGCGAGGGCACAAACACTTCTGCGGGGAGAAAACGTCCTTTGCAAGAGGAGCCACCGACAGTACCTAAAAACGCCTGGGTTTTCTTTTAAATTCCCGCCATGTTTTCAAAGGAATCCTTGAAAGCTCAGCCATTCCTTTTCCTCCTTAGGCCAAGTGTTTAAACAGAGCAAAAGCTGACTATTGAACTTAAAGCCCTGAATGAATAAAGCTAATGGGGAGACACAAAGGTCTGCGGTTTTTTAAAAATTCTTCTCACAGACCAAGACTGTGGGTACTCGTTGTCTTAATAAAATCACCTGCCCAAAGTTACCTGGAAATGGCAATGTAAACATGAAAACAGGGATTTTCAGAGGCAGCTGGGACTGCTGACCGGAAGCTATACCACCTGTATTTCTCTCGTCCTGATTTCAAGCATTTTTTTCTCATTTAATCCACAGGTCATGGAAAATTCAGAGAAATGTCAGCATCCAAACAATGGCTTGACCTTGGCTGCTCTTGAAACCATTCAAAAGTCCTTCATTAAATGCTCTGTTTGGAAATAAGAGTTAGAAGAACAGATGCAGAGCATATGGTCCCCATCGGGCATGTCACTGCCTCGGGTGGTGGCCCAGGCAGGCCTTGCTGGAAGGGAAGAGGAAGCCCCAGGCCGGGGCCCCACACACTCACCAAATGAGTGGCCAAAGCAAGCAAACGGGGATAAGAATGGGCCTGAGACGGGCACTAGAAACCCTCCCCGGCCGAGACCCAAACATTTCTGCATGTTCCTGCAATCCTGAGAGATGAAGGGCATCTTCAGGAGAGCCACAGGGATGCTTCAGGATTCTGTAGCAATGGTCCTCTGAGAGCAAGCATGCACGGCTTGTGAAACCTGATGGAAAGGCCTAAAACAGAACCTTCGTAAGCATCTGTTCTCTGAGCAAGTGTGGCGATGTGCGGGTAGCTCTGTCCTGGATGAAGGAAGCCGGCCTACACCCGAGGCGGCTGAATCTGTTTCTCATGTCTTTCAACTGGTCCCCATGGGGAGGCTGAGGTAGAAACTTCAGCCGAGGACCTCCACATGGAATGGTAGAATGTTCCATGAAATCATTTGTGCTGAGTTGGAGAGAGAGCATGTTCATAGACAATGAGGCCTCAATGAGCATTGTGGGAAATTATAGAAAACATAAATCTTTTCAGAAAGTCTGAATTATGGGAAAATGCAGGGGGCACCAAAGGAACTGAACAATGGGAATGTGGTACAAGGCCGCTTTCTCCACATTGAGATGCTGCTATTCCCGTCAGGCCTGGCTTTGTTTTCTGTGAGCCCCTATATCTGATTCTGGGCAGGGAGGTGAGGACCAATGAGCCTCTTAATGGCTCATGTGTGGAAACTGGCCCCTCCAGCGCCAAGCCAAGAGGATGGATGGGCGTGGGTAAGAGTGGACATAAGGACCCCAAACCCCACAGCCCCTGGATGGAAAACAGCCCTGCACGCCTATAAAAAAAAAATCACACACAGAATTTTTCATTTGGCCCACAAGAGAGTGGAGGGGTACTGGCTCAGTTAGCTCTGTTTGTTCTACTCAAACACAGGCAAGTGAGGTCCCATGACATTTCAGCGCCTTTACATTTCCCGTTTTTCAAATGTGAAGAGCTTCCTTGGATAGTTACATCTCTCCATTTCTCCCCAAGTCATTTTCTCCGTTGCAGAAATTTTAAGGGTCTGGTCCCTGGGAAGCTAGGATGGCTGGTTTTTCTTTAATTGCTTGGTTTCAGGGCACCTGGGTGGCTCAGTGGGTTAAGCCGCTGTCTGCGGCTCGGGTCATGATCTCAGGGTCCTGGGATCGAGCCCCGCATCGGGCTCTCTGCTCAGCGGGGAGCCTGCTTCCCTCCCTCTCTCTGCCTGCCTCTCTGCCTACTTGTGATCTCTCTCTGTCGAATAAATAAATAAAATCTTTTAAAAAACCACAAAACAAATTTTAAAAAAATTTTAAAAATTAACTGCCTGGTTTGAGGACTGTGTAACACCTTCATTTAAAAAAAAAAAAGGAAAAAAAATCTTCTAAAAGTTCCCAGAAGCTCCTATTTCCTCATCTAACTATGTGCTGTCACAAATCTAAATTCTAAAAATGTATTCTCTGCAACACTGCAAACATCGGATCGTCTCAGGATGATGTGGAAGGCAGGTTATCTAGACGTCAGGCTGTGACGTGGAAGGGGCAGGTCAGACTTCATAGCAACGCTAAGTGACAAGTGCCCGGTGCCTGCCAGGGGGCGCCGGGGAGGAGGGACCCACAGTGCCCTGCATCAGGGACCACGTCCCCTCAATGCTCCACGCCCTAGTCCTCTGCACCCAAATGAGCTCATTCACTTTTCCTTCCACTTGCACACGCAGTTAATGACCTCCATCTAGAGAGTTCTCCCGTGCTCTTGCCCACCTTCAGTGCTGAATCTGAAATTGTGAGTCTTGCTGAAGCTTTCTTGGACTCTATTCACCATCCTGTTCTCCCCAATGGCTTGTGTCAGGTTTTGTAATTATCTGCTTATGTGTGAGTCTCCCCTGTCCCCGAACTCTTTGGCAGGGATCTTGTCTTAATCATTTTGGAATCCAAGTGCCCAGCCATGGGTCTCATAAGCAGCGGGCCCTTGGCATACCTCTGCTGAGGAAAGGATTTCAGTGTTGTTTCTGGCTTTACCATAGTTTCAACCTGGGGAAAGCAGGTCAACCACGGATCACTTTCGCTCTTGTTTAGTGGTCAGTGGTAAGCCCTTTTCTGAGAGCATTCTCGTGCTCTTACGTGTGGAATGCGAAATCTGCATTCTGAAGGAGAAAAAAGGGGTCTTTGCCTGCAAAGATCTGACCTGAGCTCCAGCAAAGCTCTTCGGAAGCTCAAAGCTGTACCCACATGACGGGACCCCAGCCGTGGGAGCCCAGCCTTCCCCACAAAGTCAAGGGGGGTAAACAGCTCCCAAGGTCCCTCACCAAAGGTATTAGCATCGATTCATCTACAATGTCTGCTTTAAAAGCCCTTTGCCCTCTCCTCCACCTTCTGCACTGCCACACCCCACTCAAAAAGAGAAGAGAAAACCAGAAATCCGAGAACACCTCCTCCTTTCAGAGAATGTACTGGAGGCAAAGTTTAACAATAAAATATGATACACAAAGAAGTCATTATCACGTATTTCTGTGGCTGAAGTCTCACGCCTGCTGGGTCACTGGCTGCGTATTCAACTTCAAGGAAATGAGACTAAGGATAGGAAGCAAGTGTGGGCTTGGGAATTCCCTCCGTGCCACACAGGGCATCTAGTAGGAGGCATCTACAATGTCCAAAGACAGCTCAGCGACTCCCTGTCCTGGTTAATCACAGGAAGGCTTCTTGAGCTGCTTGTCCTCTGCAGACTGTGTTCTAGCACATTCTCCACCAGCACGGTCTCAGTTTTACTGCCAGAGCTCTGGGGCTCCACAGAGCAGGGCTCTCAGCCATAAGACTTCAGCCCATCAATGCCAAGACAGGAGAGGACAGTCCCGTCGTTAGGCCAGAGATGGCCTCCGGATGCAGAAGCATCCAGAGGGAAAGCCAATCTCTCATTTTATTTCCGATCGAACCTGTTCTAGGGGCCAACGCCATACTAAGGGTGGTAGAGGTGAAAAAAACAGCTCAAGGAACTTTTGGGTCACCCCTGCAGGGAAGAGGAGCAGAGCACAAATAACTATTATCCATTTACTCCTTCAACGGACATGTCCGCGCCTACCTCTGCTCTGCATATTGGCCCAAGAAACAAGGAGGAACGAGATGGGGACCTGTCCTACATGCCTTTCCAGGTGATATGCGTAGGCAGGGCTGGGACGGAGGGCTGAGGCAGGTGGCAGGAATAGTCACCCATACGTAGGACCTAGGACGCAAGGCTGGGAGGGAGCAATTCGGCTGGAGGGGAGAAAGGGTCGTATCAGCTTTATGGGTAGATGAGTCGTATGTTATGGTGAGTCCCCAAGGCTTTCTGGGGAAGGTGATACTTCCTGCCGAATCCTGAAAACGGCAGTATTCATGGCGCAGGACAGGATGAGGAGAGGGAGGAAGGTTCTGGAGACAGGGAGAGAGCTGCAGCAGCAGAGCTCTGCAGGAAAGCAGGGGATGAGCTGAAGGGCAAGGACAGGTCACTGGAGCCCCATCTGATGACAAGCAGCCAAGTCTACCCTGTGCCCAGCGGGTGGGGTTTTCCTGGTGGGTCACTGGCCTGTTGGCCTCAGCGCAGAAGCTCAGTCTGGGCCTTACTATTTCCTCAGCTGAACTAAAGATCTAAAGGATGGAGAGAATGAGTTGTCACTTTCCACTCCTCCCGTTCCTCCATCCTTTCTGCCCTGCCGCCTGCATGAAGAGATTACATCCTGGGAAAGTTGATGGGATGAGAACAAGAACACCCTGAACTAAAGGCAAAGGGGTCGCTGGCTCTTTCCAAATGGGTGGTGTTCTTTTCGCAAAGGCCTAAGGACGGCGTGCAAAGCAGTGACCGGGAGAGACACAGAGAGATCTTGAAGGACTTCCGGAGACATTTTAGTCAAAAGACAGAAAAGTATGAGTTCCACCAAGGCTGTCATTCATTCATTTCACATGGAAACTCTGACAGCATCCAAGGAGGCCCAGACCCCTGCCTGTGCCCAAGGAGCCCCTGGCTTAGCTGGGGAGACAGACATACAAACACACACAGGGTGGCTTCTGGAAGCAGGGGCCACCAAGTCCTTTAGAACAGAAGTCACAATGACACAAAAGCAGTCACTACTGAGCTGACCACTCACAATGCTGGTGTCCACCTAACAGTCCCCCACCTCCAACTCTAGCATCTCCCTGGCCCACGTCACTGTCAGCTGGTCTCTGTTGATGGCTGGGACTGTCTGGGGTGGCAAGGCCCAGAGCAAAACAAAACAGAAAACCAGAAACTTGCAAACATGCTGCAGAATACAAGTGCAAATATTGCAAAAATAAAGAGGAAGCAAGATTTTAGAAAGTTGAAGTCGGCCCAGTTGGAGGACTGCTCACACCAGCCATGGGTACCTGAAGAGTTGGTTACACCAGTTCACAAATTAAACAGATGATAAAACAAAGAATGATGACACTAGAGGTGCTTCAAAGGAGCATGACTGGAATATCAAATCATTAAGAGAGGCCCTTGTGAAAACTCCATCAGCCCTCACATATTTTTGCTGAAACTATCCTCCTTCTGATTAGAAGGGCCCCTTCTGGTCATGCTGCAGAAGTCACAGTGTGAACTGAAGAAGGCTATGCTGAGGTATGACTCAAGGGTTCTTTCTCAAAAAAAGTTACAACTTCTCAAATCAATACTCATTTTTTTGTTTTAAGAATTCACATATAGGGCACCTGGGTGGCTCAGTGGGTTAAGTGTCTGCCTTCGGCTCAGATCATGAACCCAGGGTCCTGGGATTGAGCCCCGCATCGGGCTCCCTGCTCTGAGGAACCTGCTTCTCTCTCTGCCTGTTGCTCCCCCTGCTTGGCTTTCTCGCTCTCAAATAAATAAATAAATAAATAAATAAATAAATTTTTTAAAAGAATTCACATGTAAGTGAAATTATAACCTACCTGTTATTAGTCAATAAGTAAAACTACTAATGGTAGTTAGTACTATTTTGCAAGATAAGGTTCTAACCAAATCCCCACCTTCCCCCCCATTCTGGTCCTCATTTTAAGTGGATTAATTTTAGAAGGTTTACTTCTGCAGGATTCCTTTGAACAACCCTCCCTGCATGATTACAACGGGATACAACAGGTGTCCTAAGAGGCATGAGCAGGAGCCTAGGAAGAGCAAGGAGGAGAGGTGCCCTGCAGAGGCTGCGGGGAGGCCTCCAGGTAGTGAACACAGATGCCATTCCCGTCCCAGTACTGGGAACTCGGGAGACCCCAGAGCAAAGCCTGTTGGTGGACGTAAAAACTCAGTCAGCTCCTAAGATACAGGATCTGGTCTTCCAATCCACAGTGATCTGGCTTTCTAGTACTAGGGTCCATTTCCAAAAGTGCCATGTGGTTTCAGGGAATACAAGTTCCATTGCTCCTTTGAAAAGGGCTGGGGTGATCCAAATCAGCAAAGAAGTCGTCAAACTATCACTCTTTGCAGATGATATGATACTATATGTGGAAAACCCAAAAGGCTCCACTCCAAAACTGCTAGAGCTTGTACAGGAATTCAGTAAAGTGTCAGGATATAAAATCAATGCACAGAAATCAGTTGCATTTCTTTACACCAAGACAGAAGAAAGAGAAATTAAGGAGTCAATCCCATTTACAATTACACCCAAAACCATAAGATACCTAGGAATAAACCTAACCAAAGAGGCAAAGAATCTATATTCAGAGAACTATAAAGTGCTCATGAAAGAAATTGAGGAAGACACAAAGAAATGGAAAAATGTTCCATGCTCATGGATTGGAAGAACAAATATTGTGAAAATGTCTATGCTACCTAAAGCTATCTACACATTTAATGCAATGCCTATCAAAATCCCATCCAATTTTTTCAAAGAAATGGAACAAATAATCCTAAAATTTATATGGAACCAGAAAAGACCTCGAATAGCCAAAGGAATATTGAAAAGAAAGCCAAAGTTGGTGGCATCACAATTCCAGACTTCAAGCTCTACTACAAAGCTGTCATCATCAAGACAGTATGGTACTGGCACAAAAACAGACACATAGATCAATGGAACAGAATAGAGAGCCCAGAAATAGACCCTCAAGTCTATGGTCAACTAATCTTCGATAAAGCAGGAAAGAACATCCAATGGAAAAAAGACAGCCTCTTCAACAAATGGTGTTGGGAAAATCGGACAGCCACATGCAGAAAAATGAAATTGGACCATTTCCTTACACCACACACAAAAATAGACTCAAAATGGATGAAGGACCTCAACGTGAGAAAGGAATCCATCAAAATCCTTGAGGAGAACACAGGCAGCAACCTCTTTGACCTCAGCCGCAGCAACTTCTTCCTAGGAACAATGCCAAAGGCAAGGGAAGCAAGGGAAAAAATGAACTATTGGGACTTCGTCAAGATCAAAAGCTTTTGCACAGCAAAGGAAACAGTCAACAAAACCAAAAGACAACTGACAGAATGGGAGAAGATATTGGTAAACGACATATCAGATAAAGGGCTAGTATCCAAAATCTATAAAGAGCTTAGCAAATTCAACACCCAAAGAACAAATAATCCAATCAAGAAATGGGCAGAGGACATGAACAGACATTTCTGCAAAGAAGACATCCAGATGGCCAACAGACACATGAAAAAGTGCTCCACATCACTGGGCATCAGGGAAATACAAATCAAAACCACACTGAGATACCACCTCACACCAGTCAGAATGGCTAAACGAACAAGTCAGGAAATGACAGATGCTGGCGAGGATGTGGAGAAAGGGGAACCCTCCTACACTATTGGTGGGAATGCAAGCTGGTGCAACCACTCTGGAAAACAGCATGGAGGTTCCTCAAAAAATTGAAAATAGAGCTACCTTATGACCCAGCAATTGCACTACTGGGTATTTACCCTAAAGATACAAACGTAGTGATCCAAAGGGGCACGTGCACCCGAATGTTTATAGCAGCAATGTCCACAATAGCCAAACTATGGAAAGAACCTAGATGTCCATCAACAGATGAATGGATAAAGAGGTGGTATATATATATACAATGGAATACTATGCAGCCATCAAAAGAAATGAAATCTTACCATTTGCAATGACATGGATGGAACTAGAGCGTGCTATGCTTAGCGAAATAAGTCTATCGAAGAAAGACAACTATCATATGATAGTTGGGGGTGGGGGTTAAGGTGGTAGGAAAAGAGAAAATGAAACAAGATGGGATCGGGAGGGAGACAAACCAAAAGAGACTCTTAATGTCATAAAACAAACTGAGGAGGGCGGGG
>ML108894.1:14907-33512 GCA_003697995.1 Taxidea taxus jeffersonii | reverse complement strand
AATTAATAAGATTGATAAACCCCTTATCAAAAAGAAAAGAGAAAAGACCCAAATTAATAAAATCATGAATGAAAGAGGAGAGATCACAACCACCCCCAAGAAATACAAACAATAATAAAAACATTTTATGAGCAACTATACACCAGCAAATTTGACAATCTGGAAGAAATGAATGCACTCCTAGAGACATATAAACTACCAAAACTGAACCAGGAAGAAATAGAAAACCTGAACAGACCCATAACCAGCAAGGAAATTGAAGCAGTCATCAAAAATCTCCCAACACACAAGAGCCCAGGGCCAGACAGCTTCCCAGGGGAATTCTACCAAACATTTAAACAATAATTAATATCTGGGGTGCCTGGGTGGCTCAGTGGGTTAAAGCCTCTGCTTTCGGCTTGGGTCATGATCCCAGGGTCCTGGGATCGAGCCCCGCATCGGGCTCTCTGCTTAGCAGGGACCCTGCTTCCTCCTCCTCTCTCTCTCATTCTCTCTTTCTCTCTCTCTGCCTACTTTGATCTCTGTCTGTCAAATAAGTAAATATAATCTTAAAAAAAAGAATTAATACCTATTCTCCTGGAACTGTTCCAAAAAATAGAAATAGAAGGAAAACTTCCAAACTCATTTTATGAGGCCAGCATTACCTTGATCCAAAAACCAGACAAAGACCTCATCAAAAAAGAGAATTACAGACCAATATTCTTGATGAATATGGATGCAAAAATTCTCACCAAAATACTAGCCAATAGGATCCAACAGTACATTAAAAGGGTTATTCACCATGAGCAAGTGGGATTTATTCCTGGGCTGCAAGGTTGGTTCAACATCCACAAATCAATCAATGTAATACAATACATTAATAAAAGAAAGAACAAGAACCATATGATACTCTCAGTACAAAGTACAGCATCCTTTCTTGATCAAAACTCTTCACAGTGTAAGGATAGAGAGTACATACCTCAATATCATCAAAGCCATCTATGAAAAACACACAGTGAATATCATTCTCAATGGGGAAAAACTGAGACCTTTTCTCCAAAGGTCAGGAACATGGCAGGAATGTCCACTATCACCACTGCTATTCACCTTAGTATTAAAAGTCCTAGCCTCAGCATTCAAACAACAAAAAGAAATTAAAGGCATCTGAATCTGCAAAGAAGAAGTCAAACTCTCACTCTTTGCAGATGATATGATGCTTTATGTGCAAAACTCAAAAGACTCCACTCAAAAACTGCTAGAACTTGTACTGGAATTCAGTAAAGTGTCAGGATATAAAATCAATGCACAGAAATCAGTTGCATTTCTATACACCAACAGCAAGACAGAAGAAAGAAAAATTAAGCAATCTATCCCATTTACAATTGCACCCAAAACCAGAAGATACCTAGGGATAAACCTAACGAAAGAGGTAAAAAATCTGTACTCAGAAAACTATAAAGTACTCATGAAAGATTTTGAGGAAGACACAAAGAAATCAAAAAATGTTCCATGCTCATAAATTGGAAGAACAAATATTGTGAAAATGTCTATGCCACCTAAAGCAATGTACACATTTAATGCAATCCCTCTCAAAATACCATAATTTTTTTCAAATAAATGGAACAAATAATCCTAAAATTTATATGGAACAAGAAAAGACCCCAAACAGCCAGAGGAATGTTGAAAGAGAAAACCAAAGTTGGTGGTATCACAATTCCAGACTTTAAGCTCTATTACAAAGCTGTAATCATCAAGACAGCATGGTACTGGCACAAAAACAGACACAAAGATCAAGGGAACAGTATAGAGAGCCCAGAAATAAACCCTCAACTCTATGGTCAACTAATCTTCCACAAAGCAGGAAAGAATATCCAAAGGGAAAAGCACAGTCTTCAATAAATGTGCTGGGAAAATTGGACAGCCACATGCAAAAGAATGAAACTGGACCATTTCCTTATGCCACACACAAAAATAGACTCAAAATAGATGAAAGACCTCAATGTGAGACAGGAATCCATCAAAATCTTTGAGGAGAATACAGGCAGCAACCTCTTCGACCTCAGCTGCAGCAACTTCTTCCTAGAAACATCGCCAAAGGCAAGGGAAGCCAGGGCAAGAATGAACTACTGGGACTTCATCAAGATCAAATCTTTTGCACAGCAAAGGAAACAGTCAACAAAACCAAAAGACAACTGACAGAATGGGAGAAGATATTTGCAAATGACATATCAGATAAAGGGCTAGTATCCAAAAATCTATAAAGAACTTATCAAACTCAACACCCAAGGAATAATAATCCAATCAAGAAATGGGCAGAAGACATGAACAGACATTCCAGCAAAGAAGACATCCAGGTGGCCAACAGACACATGAAAAAAATGCTCAACATCCCTCAACATCAGAGAAATACAAATCAAAATCACAGTGAGATACCACCTCATACCAGTCAGAATGGCTAAAATTAACAAGTCAGGAAACAACAGATGTTGGCGAGGAAGGGGAGAAAGGGGAACCCTCCTACACTGTTGGTGGGAATACAAGCTGGTGCATCCACTCTGGAAAACATCATGGATGTTCCTCAAAAAGTTGAAAATAGAGCTACCCTACAACCTTGCAATCACACTACTGGATATTTGCCCTAAAGATGCAAATGTAGGGATCCAAAAGGGCACATGCACCCGAATGTTTATAGCAGCAATGTCCACAATAGCCAAACTATGGAAGGAACATAGATGCCCATCAACAGATGCATGGATAAAGAAGATGTGGTATATATATAATGGAATACTATGCAGCCATCAAAAATGTTGTCTTGCCATTTGCAATGACATGGATAGAACTAGAGGGTATTATGGTGAGCAAAATAAGTCAATCAGAAAAAGACAATTATTATATGATCTCTCTGATATGAGGAATTTAAGAGGTAAATCAGGGGAAAAATGAAACAAGATGGGATTGGGATACCCATAAGAGAATCTTAATCTCAGGAAACAAACTGAGGGTTGCTAGGGGTAGAGAGGGAGGGATAGGGTGGCTAGTTTTGGGACATGAGGAGGGTATGTGCTATGGTGAGTGCTTTGAAATGTGTAAGCCTGATGATTCACAGACCTGTACCCCTGGGGCAAATAATACATTATATGTTAATTTAAAAAGAAAAAGAAAGTTTGGACATAGTAAAAATGTCAGTCCTCCTCAAATTAATCTCTAAGTTGAATGTGATTCTTGCCTAAGTTCCTACAAGACTTTTTTTGTAGATATAGAGAAGCTTTTCCTAAAATTTATTTGGAAAAAAAGGAAAAAAACATAAAAAAATAAAAAACAAATAAATTTTTTTTTTAAAAACCCACAAAAAAAACAGGTTGTAGGTGTGGATACATTAAACACATTTGTCAAAATGTGGATAAATGGTAAAGCATACATAAAATTCACTTTTGTCCATGTTGGAAACTTTCTATAATAAAAAGTAAAAATAAAAATAAGTGTGTTAAAATAAAATAAAATAAAAATTTATTTGGAAACAAAGGAACTAGAATAGCTAAGGCAATCTTGAAAAAGAAGAATATTGGAGAAATCAGACTCCCCGCTTTTGAAATTTATTCTGTAACTACAGTAATCAAGACTGTGGCATTGGTAGGGGGAATAGACACATAGATCAATGGAACAGAAGAAAGAACCCAAAAATAGATCCACACAAACACCCAAATACAAAGTCACCCGATGGAAGAAGAATGGCCTTTTCAATAAATGACATTGGGGTAATTAAACATCCAAAGAAGCAGGAAAAAATGAACCTCAACCTGAATCTCACACCTTATACAAAAGTTACCTCAAATGGATTACAGGCTGCGATATAAAGTGAAAAGCTATAAATCTTGGTGAAAAAAAATAAGAAAAAATGTTCAAGATCCATAAAATAAAAATGGAAAGAAATGTACTTCATAGATATTAAAATGTTTTGCTCTCTGAAAGACCCTGTGAAGAGGAGAAAATGGCTAACTACAGACAGGGAGAAAATGTCCGTGAACCCCACAGCTGACAAAAGGCTGGATAAACATTGCTCAAAATTTGAAAGTCAAAATAAAAAACAAGTTAGAAAGTAGTAAAAAGGTGTGTAGAGACATTTCACTGAAGAGGATACATGGATGGTAAATAGGCATATGAGAAGATGTTTAACATTGTTAGCCATTCGGGAGATGCAAATTAAAACCACAGGGCTATGTCACTACAAATCCATTCCAACGGCTAAAATAAAAGAGAGACAACAAATAAAAGAGGGCAAAGATAAAAGAGGGACAACCTTACCAGATGCTGGTAAGGATTCTGAGAAACTGATCTCTCACACATTGTTGGTCAGAATGTACATCCATTCTAGAAAACAGTACAGCAGTTCTTTAAAGAATGAACCAGGCAACTCTGATACAAACCAGCGATAGCATTCCTAGGCATTTATTCCAGAGAAACGACAACTTACATCCATGTAAAAACCTGTCCATAAATGTTTATAGCAGCTCGTTTGTTATAGTAAAAAACTAGAAGCAACGCAGATGTCCTTCCAAATTTTTTACAAATGCCAACAATGCCACTAAATAACCATTCTTGTGACACATCTTCTTTTATACATGTGGGAGCTTATCAGACACTGCTGGATGCTTGCCCATAACCCATTCTCATCTTCTAAGCTTATTTTAATGACCGAGACAGACGCGATCACTGCTCTTTTTTTTTCTTAAGATTTATTTATTTATTTGGGGGGGAGCACAATCAAGGGATTGATTGTGGCAGAGGGAGAAGGAGAAGCAGAGACTGATAAAGACAATGACCACAACAGTGATGAGGATGACCCAGGGCTCGATCCTAGGACCCCGAGATAGTGACCTGAGCTGAAGACAGTTTTAACCGACTGAGTCACCCAGGAGCCCCAGACACCATCCCTGCTCTTACAGAGCTCAGGGTTTGGGGGAAACATTGACAAGTAAACAAGGATGAACAATTGATTGCTTCAGTAATGCGTTGTTGTTAGAAACCTCTCTGAGTACACAGCTACCCCAACCCAAAAAGGTGCCAAATTCAGTAGCTGACATCACCATTTTACACAGAGGAACTTAGAACTATTTTACATTTTTATGTAAAACTCATCACAAAACTTTCCAAAGGACTAGATGACAGCCCCAGGAACCCTAATTAAATCTTTCTGATTTAATTAGAAACACTGAGTTTCTCTGATCAATGGAGCAAGGAACAATTTGCCTGACTTAATTATTTTGTAAAAAAGATAGTTTTTCACCCTCTTCTTGGAGCTATATATTAATGGGTCCATAGAGTAAGTGAGATTATGAAGAGCTCATACAACTAGAGTCAGATAACCAACCCCAGTTTCCCCACTTCTCCACAGTTAGCCTTTACGTAACTTCCTTAGGTCTCAGTTTCCTCGCTTGTAAAAAGAGACTGCATGAAAGTACCCAACTGATTGATAAAGCAATTGAATAGGTTAAATAAAATAATGCATACTAATGCACTCAGCACAATGCCTAATACATAGCAATTTCCCTATCCCATGATCGTAGTCGTCCCTTATCCATATGTTCCAAGATCCCCAGTGGATGCCTGAAACCACAGATAGTTCTGAGCCATATATATAGCCAGTATACACACACACACACACACACACACACACACACACACTATACATACAAACCTTTGATGAAGTTTAATTTATAAATTAGGCACAGTAATAGACTAACAGTAACTAATAATAAAAGAGAATGATTATAAAAACAAGAACAATCATAAAAGTTATGTCACTCTCTCACTCTCAAAATATCTCATTATAATGTACTACTCATCCTTCTCCTTCTTCCTCTTCTTCTGCTTCTTCTTCTGATGAAGTGACATGATAACGTGTCTATGTGATGAGAAGACATGAGAGAAATGATGTAGACCCTGTAACATTGCATTAGGCTACTACTGACCTTTTGAAGATCTATCAGAAAGAGGACCATCTGCTTTCAGCCGGTGGTTGACCATGGTCACTGAAACTGTGGAAAGTAAAACTGTGGATAAAGTTGGGGGGGGGGGGTACAAGGAGAGACTATTGTGTATCATAGTGAAACCTACAAATTATTCCCTTAGACTGACTCTTAGGAGGAGTAGAAGTACAAATCAAAGACCTTGAACATCTTTAAATCTCGTGATTATCAAATTATTTTCTACAAATAGCTAGACTAATCTGGGGAACCTGGGTGGTATAGTCAGTTAAGCAACCAACTCTTGGTTTCAGCCCAGGTGGTGATCTCAGAGTCATAAGATCGAGTCCCACATGGGGCACCGAGCTCAGAACAGAGTCTGCTTAAGTCTCTCTTCCTCCCTCTGCTCCTCCTATTCATGCTCTCTCTCTCTCTCTCTCAAATAAATAAATAAATCTTAAAAAAAAAAGAAGAATGGGTAGACTAATCTACATTCCCACCTGCTATGTAGAGAGCATCTATCTCTCCTTATCCTTGACAGCTTTGTGTGCTCTTATTTTAAAGTCTTTGTAACTGGGGGCACCTGGGTGGCTCAGTTGGTTAGGCATCTGCCTTCAGCTCAGGTCGTGACCTCAGGGTCCTGGGTTTGAGCCCGGAGTCAGGCTCCCTGCTCAGTGGGGAGTCTGCTTCTCCCTCTCCCTTTGTCCCTCCCTTTCTGCTTGTGCTCTGTCTCTACCTTTCTCTCTCTCAAATAAATAAATACAATCTTTATAAATAAAATAAAATTTTTATAATTTGACAGGCAAAAATTTGTATATTCCTTTCCTTTGTGTTTCTTTGATTATTAGCAAGGTTGGAAAAATTTTTAAATGTCTGTTAGCTATTTGTATTTCCTCCCTGGTGGATTATTGATTAATATCTTCTACCAATATAATTGTCAGGGTCTTAGTTTTTATTGATTTGTAGAAGCTCTTTATATATTAGGGATATTAATTTTTTTGAAGGTAGTGTGTAATTTACTAAATATGTATGGAAAGGTTGAGAGAAATTCTAGTGGTTTGTCATTGGAAGGGTAAGTAATGTTTTTGGGATGCATGTGACCTTTAAGACTTTTAATTCTGCACAGATGATAAGGCTACCTTTTTTTCTCTTTTTAACTACCTATACGTAATTTTCTATCCTCCATAGATGTGAAGATACAACTGCTGTTTATTATTTCTAGAGTAGCTATGGTGGGTCTCACAGGTGTCCCTCTTCTTACCCAGTGTGAGTGTTGCTGACAAAATTCTCCTGCCCCCTTCCAGACAGAAATGAACCAAACAAGAGCACCCTCACCAGAGAGACTATACCACTCCTTCTTCCGTTCCACCTGTCCATAGACCTCAACCAATAACGGGCTGACCTTTGAGTACAAAAGGCCCAGTCTCTTACTGTGAAATGGCAACCTTCATGGTCTAGAGCTTCCCCGTGGGAGCAGGCTGGAGCCAGACTCCGGAGGAGACTGCATTCTTGCTTGGCTTTTCTCCTCTGCCTTATGCCACTTCCCTCTCTCTCCTTCCCCTGGGAGTGTTCTCCCAGTACATCTCTTGAACAAGAATCCCTGTCTCAGGCTCTGCTTCTAGGAAATCCAACCTAAGGCCATGGCCTTTCCAGGAATAACCATTTCTGTGTGTACCTGTGTTCCCCAACCATTCTGAGACACGCTTTTTTGTGGCTACCCTGAGTATACAAACACTTGCTTTTCCTTTATGGTTGAGTAAACCAAGTGATGAGTTGTTCAGTAGCTTGTCCAAGGTCAGCCAGTATGTTAGTTAATGTTTACTGAGACCCCTGAGGCAAAGTAACCTGAATGTGAACTTTCAGCCAATGGCAGCTAGAGCTCTGGCTTGGCCGGTGCCCTGATGAACTGAGATCTCACAGCTTGTTCCCAACCCCAGGGCTGGCTCCCTTCTGTGCAGAAAATGATTCCCACTGGCTGGGCAGCTCCAGTAGAAGGTACAGAAAGTGCCTCACTCAGAGGCCCAAGAGGCTGGGACATAACTGGTTTGCACAATCCTACATGGTTGGAAGTGGAGAACATCATCACAGTGATTCTATAATCTTATGCAGAAGCTGAGGCCCAGGAAAGTAAAATTACTTAGGCAATGCCAAGCAGCAAGGTAGTACAGCCACAGCCGGCCATTCAAGCATAGGGGAAAACTATGGACCTAACTGTAATTTCTTTGCCTTTGATTCCCCCCTTAACTCCTAACCTAGCAACCCCTTTTCGGTTCCTTCCTTGCCGCTCAAGCTCAGCCCTTGATTGATTTGCCTGAAAGCCACTGTCCTTCACCTTCTCGTCAACCTTGCACTGCTGCCTCGTGTGCCTCAGTTGGTCTTCTCAGCTCCTGCTCCCAGCTCCCCAGGTGCTGCTGGAGAAAGCAGCATGGGCAGATGGTTTCCCTATCAGTGGACCCCACCTTGGATAGCTGTGGCTAGTTCCTGGTTTGCTCTCTCTCTCATTCCCGTCCCTGCCCACCCCTGAAAACCAGCACACTCTTTACAGCTTCTCTGAGAAAAGACAGATACCAATGTACGCACCCTCTGAGCTGCCCATCCTGCTGCAGGAGAATTTACATCAGCTCCTAAATACCTCATCTCTCCTCTGCCCCTTTCACTGTTACCACAACAATTCCTGCTCCTGAGGGGCCTAGACGCTTGGTGCAGACCCTCATCTCTCCAGCCTTCCACCTTGCTCTCTCACCACCACCAATAAGCCTGCAGACTTGCTCAAGTTCCTCCCATACTAAAAACACACCAACCAACAAAATGCTCCTTAATTACAACCCCTCACTCAAGAGCCAGTGGCCCAGGTGACTGAGGGGGCCAAAGTGGCCATGACTGGGTCCTGATCTCCTCCTCAGCCCCAGCAGCTCCCACTCCCCACCTCAGACTTGCTTCTCTGGTCACATGGATGGGCTTCCAGTCCCCTAAGCACATGACACCATCTCTGGGCTTACTGTCTTTGCCCATATAAGTCCCTCCTTCTGGAACATCATCCCCCTCCTGCCTTCTCTCTTCCCCTAAGAGTCAGTTCAGCCATTGTTTCCTCCAGGAAGCCTCGTTTGACAACCTAAAGCCATTCTACTACTTAGTTAAGGGGAGCTCCTCCCTGCCTGGGCATATCCTTGGGCCAACTACCACTGATCCCCTGACTGCATGACAGCCACACTGTGTGTTTCTGTGTCTGGGGTTTACACTAGCCCCAGACAGGCCCAGGCTGGGGTACACCCCGGCTTGAATGGGGTGCCAGCACCAGCACATGGGGATTTCTCAGAACCTGCTTATTCCCCTTGTGCTTCCTGCTCTGGTGGTTTCAAGGACCGCCCTCCCCCGCCCCCCATGCCCAGGCTTCTACGACCTGGTGAAAACGCTATGTCAATGCAAGTAGACTATGACCTTGACCCTGCTGCAAAGTGCTGCCACTGGCACAGGATCCGAGCTCAACCACCAGAAAGCGATTGCTAAAGAAGTCAAACCCTTTGTATTTTGCAACCCCGTGAAGGGGATTCCTGAAACCAGAGCGTCTTTAAAAAATGTTCCCTTTATCTCCTCCATTCCCTGACATGTCACAGCTCCTTCCACACCAGTGTCTTCAACACTCCTGCTCATCTTTGCTCTCATCTTCTTGTCCTTTTGACATCACAGTGGCCTAAAAGAGCAAGACCGGCAGAGCCAAAGCCTCCACAGAGCAGGGGGACAAGAGACAAGTTGAGCCTACTCATTCCGTCTCAGGAATGAATCCTAATTCACCTGTCTATTTGCATCCTATTTGCAGTGTTTCTAATGTTTTACTATTGTGAGATACATCTCAAAGAACATCTCTGGCCAGAGAGATTTGCCCCAGCACTTCCACTTAATAGTTTTTGTTGTTTTTTAAAGAGAGAGAGAGACTCTGTGGGAGCAGGAGCAGGGAGGAGAGGGAGAAGCAGGTTCACCACTGAGCAGGAAGCCTCACATGGGACTTAATCCACGACCCTGGGATCATGACCTGAGCTGAAGGCAGATGCTTAACGGACTGAACCACTCAGGCGCCCCACTTACTAGCTTTTTAACTTTGACCTGGAACAAATTTCTTATCATCTCTCTGCCTCCATTTCCCCAGATGTAAAAAGA
Source organism: Taxidea taxus jeffersonii (assembly GCA_003697995.1). Classification (NCBI taxonomy): domain Eukaryota; kingdom Metazoa; phylum Chordata; class Mammalia; order Carnivora; family Mustelidae; genus Taxidea; species Taxidea taxus. The sequence continues at coordinate 23,415 of ML108894.1, read as the reverse complement.
TATAACAATTCCTATGTCACAGGGTTGCCATAGGGATCTAATGAGACAAAAACTGCAAAGTACTTAGAACAACTGGCAATCGAAGCTTCTGATCTGCTTAAGGTAACAAAATTAGTGCTGAATTGGTGCAATTCCAGATCAAAGCAGAGGAGCTTCAGAGTTTAAGAAGAGTTTACAGGGGGACATGTGGCTGGCTCAGTCAATGGAGCAATACGAGTCTTGATCTCCTGGTTGTAGTTTCGAGCCCCATGTGGGGTATAGAGATTGCTTAAAAATAAAATCTTAAAAAAGAAGAGGAATTCATGGAAAACTCACCATGTGCCTGGCAGTTATCTCTTGAGGGGCATTATTATGAGAGGGCATTACCTGTTTTTCTGACAAGGAAACAGAGCTGGGCTTGCCATCATCACTTTGCAAGCAGGTAACAAAGCTGAGATCCCAACTCAGTTGATCTGATAAGAGAAATCAAGCTCCAGTGTCCTTAGCCATTGCCAAGGTGATTAAACATGCACATAAATACAGCAAAAATCTGGAGCTCCTCTCTACCTTGGTACACCTCTAAGAATCTTCAAATTCCAGGTGAGGAACCACTGGCATAAATAAATCCCTTTCAAGATACTAATCACTTTTTATTTCAGTGTTTTATTTTTACCACTTAAATCTAGATAGTTTTTTAAATGGTCTACTCTTTTTTTTTTAAGATTTTATTCATTTGCTTGAGAGAGAAACAGACACACACACACACACACACACACACACACACTTCTCCACTCCCCCCTGCCCCCACACCAAACAGAGCCCAAAGCGGGGCTCAATATAAGACCCTGAGATCATGACCTGAGCCGAAGGCAAACTATTAATGGAGGTAGGCACCCAGGCACCTCTCTACCTCCTTTAAAACACAAACAAACAGGGGTGCCTGGGTGGCTCAGTCAGTTGGGCATCTGGCTTTAACTTGGGTCATGATCCCAGGGTCCTGGGATCGAGCCCCACATAGGGCTCTCTGCTCAGTGGGGAGTCTGCTTCTCCTCTCCCTCTGCATGCTGCTCTGCCTACTTGTGCTCGCTCTATCAAATAAAGAAATAAAATTTTAAAAAATAAGAAACAAACTTGGTTCTATATGTTTTCCCCCTCTTTGTAAGTGAATACAGTATTTAAACTGCACTGCCCCAAAATACAAGGAAGTTCTTCATACACCATTCATTCACTTAACTCTAAATACTCCCAATCCATATCAGTACACAGACGTCAATTTTCTCTAACTCTGAGATGTGTGTAAATACTCTCCATGGCCCTATTTTGCATTCCATCCTTTTTACTCAACGGACGGTTCGACCTTCCCTGCTGACACGATTCATGTCCTTGTCTTTTGAAATCGGCTCTGTTTTGTTCATGTGTAACAGCTCACCTCTCCACCTTCCAATTTGGGGTCTGTGTGATGAATGTGAGCTGTAAATATTTGGGGGGGACTGTTGGTTGTGTTTTAACAACTGACCTTCTTTCCTTTTTAAGTTATTTACTTAAATAACTTAAAACTCAAGTTTTAGTTGAGCACCAGCCCCCAGAGTAGAAAAGTATAAAGAGGAAAGTATGGATACTGTACTTGGACCTGTGTTTGAATGTTTTCCCCACCACCCAATCTCGGGGCTTCCTAAACTTGCTAAGTGGAATGGTAACAATACCATCCCCACAAAGATTAACAATAAAATGAAGGACACCAAACACAGAGTAGACCTTAACTAAATGAAGGCAGCTGTTGTTGGCATTACTAATTTCAGGCTTTTTTTTTTTTTTTTTCAAGTTACCATCTGACTTTCCAGCATGCACAATAAATATTTACTTAACTAATTAAGACTTTGTCGTTTAGATTGATCTTATTTCAACATATTTTCCCTTTATAGTGTTTTCTTTTTAACCGGGCCTCCCAGAGATGGCACACCTTCACTCAAATATTAATAGGGGAATGTATTAGTTCATAACAGAATGCGGGAGGAGGAGGATCATAATAAAATTATTTAGAGCTTCCCTTCACATCAGTGCCATATTAATAACTACCATTTATTGCTGTCAATCTACATGCCAGGTCCAGGGCAAGAAGCTGTGTGGTGTTTCCTGATGTAGTCCTCACAGCTGTGCAAGTTATGAATCACAATGACCATCTTCAAGATGAGAACACTGAGTCACAATGATGTCATGGACCCAGCTATTCAGATGGAAGAGGCTGAGTCCAGTTTCAAACCCAGGTCTATGTGAAGCTAAACGCACATGCTCTTTTTGACATGAGACTGCTTCCCAGGGAACGGGAATAAGCATCTCCAAAAAAATCATGGGCATGGGGACACCTGGGGGACATCCTAGGTCATGCGAGGATCTCTTTAGAATCTGCTGTTTTGATGAGCATTCTTTGCTGGACACCTACACTGGGAACCACGATTTAATCAGTTATTCTCATCCCCAAGGCCAACATTGGGTCAACTTCGAGTCTGCTCTCAGACACTAAGTCCCCCTCAGCCCCGCCCCCTGCTACTTACTGACCTTGGACAGCTCTCTGGATCTCCTCTAATCCATAAGGTGAGAATAATAATAGAATCTAACTGAAAAGGTTCTAATTAAGAAAATTTTAAAAATTAAAAAAGCTAATGTATGTACAAGTTCCTAGAAGAGTACCCAGGAACCTGTTAGATGTTTAATAAATGTTACCTAGTATTATAAAAATAACATGTTCTTATTAAATGAGGGACTAACCTATTTCCAATCTAGGTGTCCTTGCCCTGCTCTCTTTCCTTCCCTGCATGGTTCCCTCATCCTATCCTTCATGGGACAAAAGCTATTTAGAGACTATTTCTGCCTGGGGATAGGAATTTGGGAAGAAAACAAAATTAAACCAATCAGGCTATAAAAATTCCTCTTTGCAAAGATGGCTTTGAGCCAGGCCTGCTGGCAGTCAGAGTGTCAGAACCAAGGGGAGATGAAGGGTACAGTTCCCTCCAGAAAGGCCACTGTCGGGATCGATCTCTGGCATGAAGTCAGAGCATGTCACCTCTGTGACAGGGCAAGCCAGACTGGACAGTCAGCCTTTGTTGCCCCAGAAGCCCTCACAGAGGTCAGGCCCTAACCCCCAAGTGTCAACCAGTTAGACTGTCCCAGCAAGAAACTGAGGGCAGAGCCAGAGCCACAAGGTGGGACCCCACTCACAGGGCTGGGCAGGCCAGACCAGGATGTGACACATCCGTCCCTGAGCTGGGCAGAGGGGTGCTTGCCCCAGGTACCCTGAGGCAACGTAACAACCATGGGTCCTGAGAGGAGCCCTGACCAGAGCCAAGGTCAAGGTGGGGAAAGAGAGCCCAGTCTTCCAGGTAGTGAGAAAGCAAGTGAAAAGTCCCAAGGGAGTAAGGTGGAGAGTGGCTGTGAGCCGGCGAACAGTGAGCTGGGGGGAGGGTGGGGCAGGCTGCCACTCGTGGTGTGGGGACTTATCACTCAGCACCTTTGGGCTGTGCTGGGGAATTTAGTTTTTATCCTAAAGTAAACGGAACATTTTACACAAAGGAGACACATGACCAGATTTGCATTTTTAAGCAATTCACTCAACAAATACTCTTGAGCACCTGCAAAGATCACGTTTGCGTTAAGAAGACTGTTAGAAGAACAGATACCCCTCACTGAGCATTCAGAGAAGATTTCATTAGAAAAGCTTGATAAATGGAATATATAGGATTTGACGGCAGAAGAGGGTGTTTCCTAAGTGGGATCTGGGAAGCTGCATGAAGAAGGTGGAATCTGCATGTGGAGACTTTCACACATATAAGTATAACATAGCCTACACGTTGTGTGGACACCAGACTGTGACGCTAGCATCTGACCGCCTAGGCCAGAAGCCTGGCTCGTGTACTTACGTAAGAGTTAAGTGTCTGCCTCCGGCTCAGGTCATGATCCCAGGATCCTGGATTGAGCCCCAGGTCAGGCTCCCTGTTCCGCAGGGAGCCTACTTCCCTCTTTCTGCACCTTCCCTTCCCAACCCCACTCATACGTGCACACTCTCTCTCAAATAAATACATCAAATCTTAAAAAAAAAAAAAAAACCACTTTTTGGATTTTTACCAGGTGCCAGAGCTCCACACACGTGACTACACCTCACCTTCACAACCACACCGCTAGGGAGCTGGATTGCCTTCTTTTTATACTCAAAGCAACGGATGTTCTAAGATAGTGAGCAGCTTGACAAAGCTTATCAATGGGAGAGAAAGGATTCAAACCCAAATCCTCTGACCCAAAGCTTATGCCAGCTCTGCTGTGACCACACTCATACCACCCCCCCCCCCCCCCCCCCCAGAGAGGGACAGCATCTTTTCCTGAGCGGGCATCCCCCCCTCCCCAAGCACATCAGGGCCTGCTCCCACTGAGGACATCTGGAGCCTGAGCCGCACCTGGGAAGGTGGTTCAGGAAAGGGAATTCCAAAATTGCTTTGAGCAAAATGATCCTGTCAGACAATGCCTCCTGAAGGAGGCCCTTTGAGGAGTTCCACATTCATTTGGATGTGTAAGATCTCTGGAGGTTTTTAAAGCTTCAGTCACATTACTTTATATTCACACCTCTGTTACCTTGGAGTAGTAACAAATTAAGCCCGAATCAGCCATTCACGCTGAGTGATTTTATAACACTTTCTCTGCTCCCACAGCCTGGCTATTTTAAATGCAAGCTACTTGCCTAAGGAAGCAGATATGTGAAATCTGCATTAAAAGAAGGTGTATTTGGAAGAAAAAAAAAAAGAGGAAGAAGGTGCATAAATTCCTCCAAGATCCTCAACCCTTTACTTCTGGAATTCCTTCTTCAGTGAGTCTCCTCGTTCTAGGCCATGTGAAAAGAAGGAAGCATGGGCAAGAAAAGAAAAGGTTACTTCTATCCCCCCAAAGCATTCATCGTGTGCCTTTTACCTTGCACAGTAAATTCTGCCATGAAAACAACCAACCAACCAACCAGCATGTCTTTGAGAATGGGAATCGGCAGTTGAGTGAGAATTGACATTTGGTGAGTTTAAAAATAGACACTCCAATAGAAAGAGCATCTGCCCGCTAAAAATACGAAGCAACAGAGGCCTGCTGCATTCTGGGTGCACTGACCAGGTTATTAGGCTATTTAATAATGCCCTATTTTTAGGGCTGGGAGGCCGGGCAAAACAGGCTGGCTTCAGCGGCTCAAAAAAGCACATAATGCAAGGACATACAGGGTACGTCTCCCAAGCACCTAGAATTAAGGGCTTGTAAAGGAGAACCAGGTTTTCTGTGGCAAAGCAATGATGTGGCCAAGACTTCTGTGGCTTGCAGAGGCTGCTCAGGATAACAGGGAGGAGGGTGAGGGGAGGGTCATATCCATTCTCATTTTGCTGGTAGACACGTGGATTGTTAATATTGAAAGGGCCTGAGAGACTACCTACATCCTGGACATTTGATGTCCAGGATTGGCTACCCACATCTGAACCCTCTGATTCCTACGAAGGGGAGCTCCCCATCTGAGGAGCATTGACGGGCCACAGAGCTGGCCTCTCTCTCCAGGAAGCTCTGCTTTCCAGGATCCCCAGCATCCAGGGCTCTACCATATGACCCAACTCAGGAGGATATCCAATGCCCCTGCTTGGGCTTTTGAGTCAGAAGTGAGTGGCTCAAAGAAGGATGGAGAGTAGAGAATTCTTTCCAAGGGTAGCAGCAAAGGCAGCAATATCTAGTTCCCAAGGGAAGCATGACCAATGGGCACCAGACACCCCTGCTGACAGGGACAGTGACTGTGACACCAAGCATTCAGGACACATTGGCCACAGTGGCCCCATGGAGTCTGGTCCCTCACTGAGATTCTGGCCCTGGTTTTGCCTGTGTGAACTTCCTTGTTCTTGCTGGTTCTCTGGTTCTGGTTCTTTAGGCTTCCTGGTAATCCTATGAGCTGGCCAATATCCTTTCCATCAGTTCCTTTTCTGCTTAAATTGCCCAGAGGCAATATTTGTTCTTTGCCACTAAGAACCCTGACTGCTCTAACAGCCCAACCCTGTTATTTTACAGATGCCATTAAGAGTGTGAGGGAAAGACACCCGACTGGTTAGTGTTAGATCCAGGCCTCGAAAGCAGGTGACCTAGTACAGCTCAGCGGGCTTTCGCCCACATGGCACCTACAGTCTTCGAGAAGGAGAGATGTGCTTTGTCCCTGAGATGTGCTTGGTCTTGGCTGCCTCGTCCACACCCACCATCAGAGCAGGACATTTCCATTCTTTCCTGCCCACGGGTCCCCACGGTCATGGCCCACCCACCAGATTGTTTACATCCTTCCCCAGTCATTCCAAATGTCACAACCTACCTACCCTCCACCACTTTCCCTCTAGGCCTTTCCAGGCTACAAAGTCTTTCAGGCTTCCTTTCTTCCTAAAAGTACTGAGTACCTCTATGTGCCTGACTCCACACAAAGCCCTAGGGATCCTATGGTGAGGAAAACAGAAATGGACTCAGACACCATGAATACACAGTGCAGAGGGGAAGACCCCACATTAATCAAATAATCATGCAGGCATATAACCACAACCACAATAACTACAAAAGGAAAAGTGTAGGCTCTTATAACAGCGTTTCGCTGAGGGCCCCTTTCTAGTTTGGAGTTCAAGGAGACTCCCTGAGGATTGACATTTGAGCTGAGATCTAAAAGTCAATTAGGTTTGTTTGGTGCGTGGAGGGGAGCGAGAATTCTAAGCAGAATCCTAATGCAGAAGCACAGAAGGAGGAAGTGAAAGCAAGCCCATGTGCCTGGTGAGTAGAAAGCCTGGGTAAGGCTGGGCTGAAAAATGGGGGTGGGGACAGGTCACTTAGATGCCTACAAACCTTGGGAAAGGTTTTGCTCAGGGCAGCAAGCAGCCACTGAATGATTTGAAGCAGAGGAGCGACAGGGCCCTACTGTATTTTGAAGAGACAGCTGTGGCTGTCCTGTGAAGAATGACTTGGAAAAAAGACGAGAGTGAGCCTAGGCAAGTGAATTAGCAAGTCATGGCCACAGTTGAAGGGGAACGTGATGGTAACTTAGAGTCAGGAGATATGATCAGCCTGGGGAGAGATGCAGTAAAATCAACAGGACAATTGCTGGATGGTCAGCGGAGTTATTTGCCAGAAGAGACAGTGTAGAAAGGCCGGTTTTGAGAGGGGACACTGTGAGTTTGGTCTCATGTAAATTGAGCTTGAGGTGCCTTTTAGACTTTTGAATGCAAGTGTTGAAATATATCCATCTGAATCTCAGGCGAGAGGATTGGATGAAAGATACATATTTGAGTGTTGTTATTATTATATAGATAGTCATTGAAGCCACGAGTGTGGGTGAGTTCACTGGGGGAGACAGTATAGAACGATGGAAGAAAGAAGCTTAGGAAACAGCCTTTAGGAATCACATTTAGGGGCACCTGAGTGGCTCTGTCAGTTAAATGTCCAACTCTTGATTTTGGCTTAGGTCTTGATCTCAGGGTCATGAGATTGAACCCCACGTGGGGCTCCATGCTGGGCATGGATCCTACTTGGGATTCTCTGTCTCCCTCTCCCTTTGCCTCTCCTCCCCCCACTTAAAAAAAGGAATTATAACATTCAAAGATCAAATAGAGGGGTGCAATCCAGCAAACAATACTAAGAAGGAATAGCCAAAGAAGGAAGAGGAAAACCAGAAGGTTTCACAAATACCAAGTTAGCAGGTGGAGCTGGCATCCACAGCTGAGAAGTCAGGGAAGCTGAGGGCTGAAACATTGGCAATTGGTTCAAGCAACACAGAGGTCAGTGTTCATTTCAGTGAGGATCATTTTTATTGCATGACGGGAGTGGAAGCCAGGATGAAGTGAGCTGGGAAGTGAGAAGAGCCTGGGTGGTGACAACATAATGATGTCAGGGAATGGGGCAGTCTTTCTAGAAGCTTTACTCTGCAAGAGGAAAATGAAACATGGCAGGGCTGCGCTCCAGGGGGAATCCTTCAGGCTACATGAAGCTTGGGCATTTTTTTAAAATGCTGATAAGAAGCATACATAGGACAAAAGAGATCGAGTATTTTCTATAAAATTGATCTGAACATTGTTAATGGGTAATATTAACATCGCCCACCTCCCAGGAAATTCTGATGTTTCTATATATGGGTGTTGGATGACTGAGCCCAGGTAATGGGTGATGTGGGACTCTCTGGTATCAGTTACACCTTTCTGGCGTCATCACACTGCCCCAGCCGACGTTAACTCTTATATCCCACCAGACACTCGATTTGTGTCTATTGTGATGCTCCCAGTGTTGCGATGTGATTTACTATCTCTCCCGCTCGTTGTATATTCCTCATTTTGTACAGCATACATTGTATGTTCCACATTTTATCCATATTTATATCCCTGGGCCAAGAATAGAGCCTGTAGAGCAGGGCTCTGGCATTGCTCAGGTCATATGTGCCAGAATTGAGCAAGATGGCAGCCCTGCCTGACCTTCTGCGCTCAATAAATATTTATTGGATGAATGAAC
>ML108894.1:0-14507 GCA_003697995.1 Taxidea taxus jeffersonii | reverse complement strand
AGCAAATAACCACAACCACAAGGTGGAACAGGGCCTCTGAATGCGAACCCTGGAGCTCAGAAGGTATTGTTTACCCACCCGTGTCAACCGCAATCTCATCCATGGGGCTAGCCCTGTGGTGAGATAATCTGTGTCTTGAAGCAGTATGACTTCGGATGCTAAGAGGTGCCAGGAGCAACTGGGAGGAGGGCGCCACAAGGCTTGTCCTCAGAGACAGAAGCGTGGTGAGCTAAGTCAGCGCTTCTTGGGCCAAGACAATTTCTCAGAGAACCCAGGCCTCTTAAATCAACCCTTGCCTGAATTTCTTGCCAAAAAGAGCAACGTTTTGGTAGGAACAGGTCAGCAAGTATCCCCAACGTGGCGCAATTGCTTCCATCCCAGGCTGCCTGCAGCCTCTGGAGATTAGTGTCGGGTGTGCAATCTTCCCTTCCTCCTTCATTCCTTCCAGAGTCCCGGTCTGGGAGGTTTCATTGAGAAAAAAACAACGCCACAGCCACAGAGTTCCACAGCCGCTTCAACATTCTCTCCCAAATGGTCCTGTCCAGAGGGAATCTGCTGCACCAGAGTCTTCTTTCACCGGAAATACCAAGCGCACTGATACCAATTGGCAAACTTCGCTCTCTTTGCCATTAACACCCACCCCCGCCCCCCCACCACAGCCCCGACACTCACCTCCTTCCTGGGCCTGCTCTGTATCCCAAGGTGCTAACATTAGAGCCGTAAACATGGGCTCCCGTGCCCTCTGGGTTCCAGCTGGGTTTGACACCAGAGAGAGACTAAAAGCTAGACCCATTCCTCCTTGTGCCAGCAAGGACTGCGCCCCTCCAGGATCTCAGCCGCCAACTCTGGGGAGTCCCTCCTTCATGACTCCAGCCCCCCCCACCCAAGGCATAAGGGGTGGCAGAGTCTGCCCACTGTAGCTAGCCTCCGGAGCCTCCACCGTCCTTGCGCTTTCCTGAACCTGAACTTGCCTCTATAAATCACCCTTTTGTTCAATCCCCTTCCAAATCCCATCCAGTGTGCTTCTGCTTCCTGCCAGGACCCTGACTTATACACCTTCCCTTGTCCCCTTCATGAGGGGAACAAGGGATAGACAATTGAAAAGTTAGGTGGCGATATGAGTCATAGGACAATAAAGTCACGGGAAAAGTTTAAGCACCTGTCAAGCAGGGACTCAACTTACATTTCCATCTTCCTAACTTAGGAAAGCCAACTCCCCCTCCATCTGCCTCAGAAACACTTTTGGGGGGGGTATAGGCGCCACTAGTCTTTCTCCCCATTGTGACTAAATTTCTAACTAAAAGATATTTTCAAAGGTCAGCAGATTTAGACTTTTTTTCCCACCTGCAGCACTGAGCAACACTGATTAACAAGGAGAGGTCTGTTAATTTTCAGTGAATTGGTTTCTATAAGTAGGCAGTGAATAAAATTCTGAAGTAAAAACCTGTGTCCTTTCCCTCCTTTCATGCTGTTCTGGGGCTTGAGTCTCTTCCACAGGAAAATATGGAGAAAAGCTAGCTGGTGACACCAAGCTGTTAGTGACATATGACAGCTCTTCAGAATCCTAAAATGATTCCAAAACACTTTCTCTGGTTTTCTCATACAGCAGCCTCTCACTCCTCTATCCCCCCAGCCCTCTCTGTCTGTCTCTGTCTCTCTCTCTCTCTTTCTCTCTCTCTCTCTCTCTCTCTCACACACACACACACACACACACACACACACATCCCCTCATCTTTCTGAAGATTTTCTTTTCACTGGAGCAAGTGGGTGTTGCTTATCCCTAAGACTTTTGTGCAGCCCGTCTTCCACCTAATCTGTATTCCTTTCCTTTAACTCTGTTGACTTTCTACCTTTCTCATCTCTTATTCATAGTTATAGCTATACTACCGCAGGCAAACCTCTTTGGCTCCCCCAAAACTTTCATTTTCCATTAAAGGAAATGCTGTGGTTTGTAAATCGTGAATTATTTTTTTTAATTCAACTTCTGAGGGATATGGCATCTTATAGGACCTAACAAGTAGGCATCTTAGGTGTGACTTTATTATTTCTGACACAAGAGGGTTGGGATAAAGATATACACTCCATTAAGGCTGATGGATTGCTTAATACTGTACATGCACTGAGTATGCAAGTGAGCGCAGTCACAGAAGAGCAATGATTCACACCTCCCCTGAAGAATGAGGACAGCGCCTAGGTAAAAGAGCAGATGAATGTGGATTTTAAAAATGTACAAATGTACAAACAGGGGCGCCTGGGTGGCTCAGTCAGTTAAGCGGCTGCCTTCGGCTCAGGTCATGATCCCGGGATCCTGGGATCAAGTCCCGCATTGGGCTTTCTGCTCAGCAGGGAGCCTGCTTCCCTCTCTGCTGCTTCCCCTGCTTCTGCTCTCTCTCTCTGACAAATAAGTAAATAAAATCTTTTTAAAAAATAATGTACAAGCATCCCCTATTTCACCTTGAACAGCTTCCCAATGCCTTGCCCTAGAATTTAAGATTTCCCACAGGCTGCCCCCTACTTATGTCTCCAACGCTCCATATATATATATATATATATATATATATATATATATATATATATATTTTATGTATTTTTTCCTCTCTTTATCCTTTTATCCTATTTCTTGAAAATATTCAGAACCCAAAGGAGGAAGAGAGGCGTTACTTATTGTGAGTGTGTGGCAGGGGGTGGGGTCCCTTGGAGTTGAGCAGGACGCACTGCCTAAACCACAAGAGAGAATGCTGTGGCTAAGACAGGAGGGTCCCGGTTGTCATGGAGTCTGCATTCTGATGGAGGAAAACAGATGATGAACAAAGATAGGGGATAGGGGCCAGTGCCAGCGAGAGTGAGCTGTGTGGTGAGATGGAGAATATCGGGGTGAATGGGAATGCTTCAGGTGGGGGGAAAGGGAAGCTTCTCTGAGGAGATGACACTGAGGGGATGACAGGACTTGCAGCTGATGTAGGGGAAGGGTTTTCAAGAAGGAAAAAATAAGTGAACGGTCTCAGGGATGTGAACAAGCACAGAGAGCACGGGGTGTGCAAGGGAAGACTTAGTACGGCTTCAGCTGAACTAGTAAGATGAAAAGTGAGAAGAGGTCAGAGAGCGGAGCGGGGAGCAGATGACAGATGGTAAGGAACTTGGATTTTCTTCTGTGATGGTAAGCCTTCTAATGATCTCAAGTGAGAAACCTGATATGATCCAATTGATTTTTTTTATCTTTTTATTTTGAAATAATTACAGAGCCACAGGAAGTTGCACAAAAAAGGTACAGTCAGGTCTCAAGAACGCTTCACCCATCCTTCCCCAGGGTATTTATAGACCCACGGCACAATAACAACACCATGAGACGGACATTGCTACAATCCACAGAACTTATCTGGATTTCCCCAGGATGCACGTACTCCCCTCTGCACATGTGTGCATGCTCGTGTGTTAATCTACAGATAATGGTTCAAGGCGATTTTATACCATGTACCTTTGCACAACGACCGCTACAATGAAGACGAGAGCTGTTCTCTTTTGTTGCCCCTTTGTAGCCACACCTACCCTCTTCCCACAGCGAAGCCTGGCAACCACTAATCTGCCTTCCATCTCTATAATTACAACATTTCAAGAATATTACATAAATGGAATCGTACAGTATGTAATCTTTGGAATTGGCTTTTTGCACTCGGGGTAATTCCCTTGAGAGCATCCAACTTGTTGCCCGTGTCAAGAGTTCATTCCTCTCTACTGTGGAGTAATATTCCATGGCATGCGTGGACCACAGCTTGTCATCTACTGAAGGACCTCTGGGTTCTTTCCAATTTTTAGCCATTATGAATGATTATGAACATTTGTGTGCAGGTTTCCACGGAAACGTATGTTTTCATTTCCCTGGAACAAATGCCCAAGGGTGCAATTGTTGCATTGTATGGTAAGTCAGTTTATTCTTTGTGGATTTAATTTACATTTACCCAATGGCAAATGATGTTGAACATCTCTTGTGTCATTATTTGTCACGTGTATTTCAGTAAAGTGTCTCTAGGTGTTGTTTTGCCCATTTTCTAATCGGATTGTTTGTTGAGTTTTACTGTTGAATTTTGAGTGATCTTTGTGTATTGTAGGAAGAAGCCCTTTGCAAATACTCTCTCCTAATCTGTGGCTTATCTTTTCAAATCTTCTAAACAGAGTCTTCACAGAGCAAAAGTATTTAATTTTGATGATGTTCAATTTGTCATTTTTCCCTTTTTTGGATTGTGCTGTTGGTGTCAGGCTAAGGATTCTTCATTTCATCCTAGGTCCTGAAGATTTTCTATGTTTTATCTAAAAGCTTGTGGTTTTATGTTTAGCATTTAAATCTTGGCCCTAATTTGAGTTAGTTCTGTGGGATTATGCCACAGTTCTTCTCTTTTTCTTTCTTATTTTATTTCATTTATTATTATTTTCTTTTTTGCCTATTTATGTCCAGTTGCACTGGGCATTTTTTGAAAAGGCTATCCTTCCTTCATTGAATCGCTTTGCAACTTCGTAAAAAAAATCAGTTGGACAGGGTGCCTGGGTGGCTCAGTGGGTTAAGCCTCTGCCTTCAGCTCAGGTCATGATCTCAGGGTCCTGGGATTGAGCCCCACATCGGGCCCTCTGCTCAGCGGGGAGCCTGCTACCCTCTCTCTCTCTGCCTGTCTCTCAACCGACTTGTGATCTCTCTCATTCTGTCATATAAATAAATATAAAATATATTTTTTTAAAAATCGGTTGGACGTATGTGTGGATGTAATTCTGGGTCCTCTATTCTGTGCCATTGATCTATGTGTCTCTCTGTCTGCCAGCACCGACTGTCCTGATTATTGCAGCGATATAGTAAACTTAACATCAAATAGAGTGATGCTTCTCAAGTTACTCTTCTTTTCTAAAATGTTTTGGCTGTTCTAGGTCTTTTGCCTTGACAAATAAATTTTGAAATAAGCTTCTCTAATCTACAAATCTCTTGCTAGGATTTTGATAGGAGTTTCCTTAAGCCTGTAGATCAACTAGAGGAGAATTGACATCTTCACTGTGTTGACTTTCAATACATGGATAATGAATGAAATTTACCTGCTTTGATTTTTTTCATCTATGTTTTATCCTGTTTAGCATACAAATCCTGCGCATGCTTTGTTAGATTTATATTTAGATTATAGATAAGTGTGCCATTTTCTGAGGAGCTGTTGTGAATAGTAGGGTGGTTTTAAAATAGCAGCCTCCACATGTTCCTTGTTAGTTTATAGAATTTTATGTGTGTTCATTTTGTAACCTGATACCTTGCTGGATTTATTTGTACTGGGATTTGTTTAGTTTCATTTTCTTTTGTTTGGAAGTTTTTTGTTTGTTTGTTTGGTGTTTATAGGTTCCTTGGGTTTCTCTACATGATAGACAATCACTTATTATTTGCTGTCTGCAATGTCTATAAACATTATTTGTTGTCTGCGAATCAAGACAATTTTATTCCTTCCTTGCCAAACGGTATGTCTGTTATTTCTTTTTCCTGCCTTATTGTACTGGCTAGGATTTCCAGGGCTATGTTGAAGAAAAGTGGTGAGAGTGAGCATTCTTCCCATTTTCCTAATCTTAGGGGGTAAGCATTTAGTTTTTCACCATTAAGTATAATGTTACTTGTAGAATTTTTTTTTAGGTGCTTTTTATCAAGTTGAGAACTTTCCCTTTATTTCTACTTTCTGAGAGTTTTCATGAATGGATATTGAATTTTGCCAAATGTTTTTTTCTGTATCTATTGATATGATCATGTAAATTTTTTTCTTTAACCTGTTAATATGAGTTGTATTTATTGATCTTCAAATACTAAACCAGCCTTGCATCCCTGAAATAAACCCTATTTGGTTATAGTGTATATATATATATACAGTATATATATACACTATATACATATATATGTGTATATATATATATATGTTTTGCACATTGCTGGATTCACTAAGCTAGTACTTTGTTGGGTATTTTTACCTCTAAGTTCATGAGAGATGCTGATTGTTTTATATTTTTAAAAGATTGTTCTGGTTTATTTGTGGAGAATGGATAGAAGGGCAAGGCTGGCAGATGGTCAACTAGTTAAATATTGTTCTTTTCTCTCAACCTTGAGCTCCCTCTTCAGTCTTAGTCTGCATTTGCTTCTCAAGATGTGTTTGCCTCCTCTGAGTCCAAGGAACACCACAGTTTCATTGAATATAGCTCTGGTGACCCTAAGACACCAGCTTTACTGAGTTTGCTCCAACTCCAGTGAAAAGGAATAAACTTTCCACTCCAGCCATGCAAATCCTGGTGTTGAATGTGCGTGGTACCATATTTATGTCCTACCCTTCCTTCAGGATCTTATTCAAGTCCTAGAACCTCCTCAAAGATTTCCTCACCATTCCAGTCACTGGTGACTGTTCCCTCCTCTTACCTCCTACAGATCTTATTGTCCATGCTATTCATTGCCTTTCATTAATTCATTTATGCAGTCAACAAACATTAATTGAGCACTTACTATAGTCTAGGCATTTTGTAGATACTGGGCACAGCTGTGAGCAAAAAAGATGAATTGAAATTTACGGTCTAGTGGAGGACATAGCATTAAAGGTTCACACAAGTATATTTGTGTATATATTCCATTTGTGTATATATGTCTATGTGTGTGCCTATATATAGGGGAGAGAGACACAAATCAAGACAAATGCTGTGAAGAAAAAGTATGGGGTGTATAGACTACTTGCATTTATTTTTTTCTTTACATATTACCGTTTAATTATAAGTTTTTTTGAGAACAGAGACCATAATCGATGCTGCTTGGTCAAACTCGGAATCTAACCCACAGTCAGTAAGCAGTGGGTGTTTATTATGGATGATAGTGGCCATGAAGGAAAAAAGAGTATTGTTTGAGGATGATGCCTAGGTACCAGGAGCTGAAGAAATGGCACTTGTATTCATTTTCCTGCAAAGAATAAGCAATCTTTGGGCACCTGGGTAGCTCAGTGGGTTAAGCCTCTGCCTTTGGCTCAGGTCATGATCTCAGGGTCCTGGGATGGAGCCCCGCATCAGGCTCTCTGCTCAGCAGGGAGCCTGCTCCCCCCCACCTGCCTCTCTGCCTACTTGTGATCTCTCTCTCTCTCTCTCTCTGTCAAATAAACAAATAAAATCTTTTTTTTTTTTTAAAGAATAAGCAATCTATAGAATGTGTTCTTATTATGTTGGTTTAAAGCACAGGCCCCCATCGCTAAGTATTTTATCTCTAGAAATTGCTTTGAAACGCCTACCGATTTGCCTCCAATGTGCATGCATCCTCTGCCCAAATTATGTTTGCTAATATTGTGCACAACGATGCGCTGATAAATCTTTAACAATGGACTCTCTCAAAACAAAAACATAATGGAGTCGGAGCATTTGCTGCTTTCTGTGGTGCAAATACTCTCACCAGGGCCCGTTCAACGCTACCAGCATGACGTCACTAAACACAGAGATGGGAGGAAATACACAGTAGTACATTCCCACAGATAGAGCAGACGTAACCTCAAAAAGCACAGTTAGTAGTAAAATGTAGTAAAATATTAGGAGGTGATGAGGGTTTTTTTTAGTATTTATTACCTTTTTCAATATAATTGATTGAGTTCTAAGTTCATATAATTCAATTTTAATGACCATATTTATTAGTTGGCTCAAAATATTCCTAAAAATTTAACAATTGTCTCTCATGAAATGGTAGGAGCCAACAGCAGCACCTCACTGACCATGCAGCTTAAGAGACTCATATATGTCCCCGATGGGATCCCACCAGGTTGAGTGGTGAGACACAGGGAAGAAAACAGAGTTGAATTTTGCCACTGACCCTCAACTCTCTCTCCCAGCTCTGTAGAACAGCTAAGAGTCAGACTGAAAGCTTCAGTGTGGCAATACCTGAAGTTAGCTGGCCAAAGCACTGTTTCTGACCACCTCTCCCTTGTCACTTCAACTATGAGGGCTGGAAAAGCTAAGCATTCATTTTCCCAATTTCCAGTGATGCTGAGTGGCCAATGAGACATGAAACTGCTTCGGGGGCGGGGGCTGATAGTGGTCTGGAAAAGCCTTTTCTTTTCTGATAAAAGGAGTTGATTGATCTTTTACCCTCCTTCCTATTTTCAGATGTGAATATGATGTCTAGAGCTTCAGCAGCCTTTTAGAACCATGAGGCAATATGCATGAGGGAAAGGCCAAGGGAATTGAAGAGCTACCAGCTCTGGGTTCACTGGGCTCCTAGACTAAAACCAAACCCTCGGGTTCTGTAGACATTGTGTTCTTTGAGGGGGAAAGCACTTATTTTTTAAAGCGCTTATGTGAAGTTTTCTGCTATTTACAGCCAAAACTATTCCTAGCCCATATAGAAATTAAAGGTAAATGGTACAACAAGGATGGTATTGGGTAGTTTTCATTCTTTTTGAGTTTCACAACAGTATGAGAGATGACATTTATAAAAATATATAATTTATCATGGCTAGTCACACTTTAAATGTGACTAGTGTGTTTTAAAGGAAGATTTGAAAGACCTGCAGCTATGTGGGCCTTAAAAAATTAATTTCATGGGCACTGGGGTGGTTCAGTTGGTTAAGCAGCTGCCTTTGGCTCAGGTCATGATCTCTGGGTCCTGGGATCGAGCCCTGCACCAGGCTTCCTGCTCAGTGGGGAGTCTGCTTCTCTTCCTTTCTCTCTCTCTCTTCCTCTCCCCACCTCTTGTTCTCTCTCTCTCACACACTCACTCTCTAATAAATAAAACCTTTAAACAATTAATTTCAGTGCAAGTTGGTAAAGGTTTGAACACTTATCCTTCTTCAGTACATTAAAAGCACATCACAAGCGGCTGCCTTCGGCTCAGGTCATGATCCCAGCGTCCTGGGATCGAGTCCCACATCGGGCTCCTTGTTCGGCAGGGAGCCTGCTTCTCCCTCTGCCTGTGCCTGTCTCTCTGTCTGCCTGTGCTCGCTCACTCTCTCTAACTAATAAATAAATAAAATCTTTAAAAAAAAAAAAAAGCACATCACACAAACATTTACTTTGGATAAATTAGACACAAACTGCCTATTGGCAGACATAACAGAGCATCCAGGCCTACATCCTGCCAGGCGACTAAGGACAACTGGTTGGATTAACAAACATTTTAATAAAAACTAACAACTTGTATCAAAGTTGGCCTGCTGTTTCAAGGAGGTAAAGAAAAGGTTCCTCCCCCTTGGGGCCAGGTAGTGGCATCTACAGAGGAGCAGAAAGGGCTTGCTGGGGTGTGGCCTGGTCCTCTCTTGGGCAGGCCAGAGGCCTGTGATTCCCTGGGAATTCTCCCAGTGAGAACCAAGAGGGAAATGTGGGAGAGCAGTGCACTTCTGGGGCTCAATCGGCCAGTCAACTAGTCACCCAGTCAACCAGTAGTTAGAAGTCCCTGGGCCTTCGTAGTGTACGGAAGATGGAGGCCTCCCTGGCACGAGTCAGGAAACTGCAGAAGGCACCACGGGAGAAAGGCAAGGGCAAAGGTGACAGAAACCACCTCAGGAGATATTTAAACGTCATAGAATGTGTTCTAACTAGGATAGTGACATTCCTACCACACAGACATTCTTCAGTCATTCAGAGGAGGGAGGTGTTTGCTGAGCGTCTACTATCAGTTAAATCCCGGGAGTGCAGCAGTGAAGCGAGCAGAGAGAGGTCCAGCTCTCGTTGATGGTTCAGTCTAGTAAAGAAAACAGTTAAAACAAGTTATAAGAAAGTGGAGCAAGTGTTACAATACACAAACGCTATTATTTGTATTCATCCTCTTGCCTCCCTGTGGCTTTATTACGTGGTGACACAGAATGAAGCAAGCCTTGGACGAGAGCCTTGCTTAGTTAAGTCACTGCCGAGATTCTTCAGTTGTGTGTCCTTGAGTAAATCTCCTTACCCTTTCCACGTTTCTTTTTACTTTAAAATGAGGTCAAGTTAGATGGTTCTGATGCTTCTGTTTACACTAAAAATAGCAGTAGCTTTTAAGACTATCTCCCACCGTGACTGTGATTGCCCCATTTGGACGAGTACCATTTTTGTGTTTATCAGCATGTCCAAAGTTCGTCGCAAAGAACATGTTATGTCCTGAGCTTTTCCTCTCTCTCCGTGGCTCTGACTCGGGTTTCCTGGGCCTTCCGTGCTGGTCCAGAAAGACTCACGTCTGAGGCGGTTCGGTTTACTGCTGTGAAAACCAACATTCTACAGCAAGGGTGAGTCTTTTGACCTGGTTCTTCTACATTAGTACGTTTTCAAAGCAGTGACTGTTAACTCGAAGTCTTTTCTTTTTTTTTTTAATTTTTTAAAAAAGATTTTATTTATTTATTTGACAGAGAGAGATCGCAAGTAGGCAGAGAGGCAGGCAGAGAAAGAGAGGGGGAAGCAGGCTCCCCCCTGAGCAGAGGGCCTGATGCGGGGCTCGATTCCAGGACCCTGAGATCATGACCCAAGCCGAAGGCAGAGGCTTTAACCCACTGAGCCACCCAGGTGCACCCCCCCTTTTTTTTAATTTTTTTTAAGATTTTATTTATTTATTTGACAGAGATCACAAGTAGGCAGAGAGGCAGGCAGAGAGAGAGGGGGAAGCAGACTCCCCACCGAGCAGAGAGCCGAAAGCAGGGCTCAATCCCAGGACCCTGAGATCACAACCTGAGCTGAAGGCAGAGATTAACCCACTGAGCCATCCAGGCACTCCCTAACTCAAAATATTAAGTTCCTTGGAAGAAACAAAGATCAGCTTGCAGGAATCCATGTACAACTTTCACATGCATGTAAGAAAACAAAATGCAAAAGGGTGTGTGCATGTGTGTGTGTGCGCGCACGCGCATGTTTTGGGGATAAAGAATTCATGGGGTTCATCAGATCTTCAAAAGTGCCCATAATCCCAAAAGGTTTAGAAGCCTTAGCCTGGAGATTGTGATATGTTCTTAATATGGTCTCTCCATCCTCTGAATGCCCACGGTTCTTATACCTTTTACCACTATTACTATAGTTGTATGCATCCTTCCTACCAGACTATTCCTTCTTTACAAATGGAGATTGTATCTTATTGAAACAAGTTATACAGAGGAAAAAAATATATGTGTATACACACACACACACACACAGAGGCAGACAGACAGACAGATTTTGGAGTCAGACACATGTTAGTTCAAATCCCAGTTCTGTCACTTACTGGCTATATGACCTGAGACAGGTTATGTAACTTTGACTATTGTTTTGTCTGAGTCCCTTTCTCATCTCTTCCTGAGAATATTTCCTTCCTGTCCATAGGAAAGGGCATGAGATTCAGCCTAAGCCACCCAGAGCACCACTTTCCCTAGCCATGGAGATGGACCACAGGGGGTACAGGATCCCCACTGGCCACCTGGGTTACTTTCTAGGATTCCAGTCAGTGGTGCTGGCTGGGAGGATAGGGGGCTGGAGGATTCTTTTCGACTCCAGCTGCACAGTAGGCAGGGCACGGACCTAGGCTGTGCACAGGCATGTCTGCACTCTTGTGAGGACATCTGTCTGTAAAAGGAAAGAAGAGACTTGGCAAGTGAATGGAAGCAGAGGTACAAGAGAAAGTGCTGGTTTCAATTTGCCCAGCTTCTCAATTACATGAACCAATTAGACACCCCTTTTTACTTAACCAAGTTTGAATTCAAATATATTACACCCAACCAGAGTCTTGAGCTCATCTGTGAGTAGACGCAGTAACGCCTACGCACGAGGTGTGGTGAAGTTAAAATAACATGTAGAGAAGAAACTGCCAAGAGGCTTTCACCCTGTTTGTCACTGTCCCATTTCAACAGTTACCTTTTATTTGTTCCTCAATGCGTTCCAAGGGACACCGATCACACAGGCTGTTACTAGGTTTTCTCTGAGTTGAAAAAAATGATTAAATAATGTGATAAACGCTTGGTTAAAGAAAACTCTTTTC
Organism: Taxidea taxus jeffersonii; assembly: GCA_003697995.1. NCBI lineage: Eukaryota > Metazoa > Chordata > Mammalia > Carnivora > Mustelidae > Taxidea > Taxidea taxus. Next base: position 2,572 of record ML108894.1, on the reverse strand, counting down.
CAAGGGACTTTCCAGCGTCTCTAGTGTTCTATTTTGCCTTGTGAATTCCCAACCGGGCAAAGGAACGTAACCACAGAGTCCTATGTCAAGAAGCACCTATGAACACATTTTGGGCACTGCCATCTCTGCAGCTAATTCAGTACTTGTGCAGGGACAAATACTGTTTCAGTAACAGTCTGACTCAGCTGGTCCTTTTTCTCCTTGAGCAAAAAGTCCAGTAGCTTTCCACCTTTGTTCCAACAATGACTAGCCATGGGGCTTGGAAAGTGATTTCAATTCTCTGAGTCTCAGTTTAGTTATCAGTAAGGTGAGTGTGTTAGACTTTGTGACATTCTAGAACCCATCCAATTGTGGGGCCCCTGGGTGGCTCAGGCAGTTTAGCGTCCAACTGTTGGTTTCAGTTCAGGTCATGATCTCAGGGTCGTGAGACGGAGCCCTGCTCAGGCTCCCCACTCAATGGGGAGTCTACTTGTGCCCATCTCCCTCTGCCCCTCCTCCCTCACATGTGCACTTGCTCACTTGCTCTTTCAAATAAATAAGGACATCTTAAAAAAAAAAAAAACAAAAGAACTCATCCAACTATACACGTCTCTGCTTGTGGGATTATGAAATGTTCAGGGGAGGTTGAATGCAGAATGCAGTGGATACTCTGGGCCTATGAAGGTCAAGGAAGGCCCAGGCGGTCGAGTGGGGAGAAGGGAGCAGAAACACCCATGTAGGCTCTAGTACTATCATCTGGAGGTTTTAAGCCAACATTCTAGCAGAAGCAATCTCTGGATTTTCTCAACTTTCTTAAATTGAAGTTTCTAATGGTGCTAGATTACTACGAGTTTTTCTATTTTAGGTTTAGATGGAACAAGACCTCATAAAACAAAAGATTAAAATGACTGAATGTTGCCTTGTGGGTCTTGAAAGGCCAAGAAAACCCTACAGGAAGAGGTGGAGAGCAAAGATCCTGCCATTCAGACTCTGACTCCTGAAAAGCTTTGGGTTCTTACTGTTCTTACTCAGTTCAAATTGAACCAAGACAGGGGCAGCCAACCAAACCCGCTTCCCTTCTGCCACCCTTCACTAGCCACCGGGAACCCTCAGGGACCCTGGGGAGTGTAAATGAATGACAAAGGACAAGACCTTTTTGAAAACTGCAAAGCACCCCACAAACAGATTATGTTTATCACCATTCCTGATGTTTACAGTGTAAGTCTGGCTTTGCCACAGACATGACTTCAGGCAAGTAATTCATCAGCTCCGCCCTTCCTATAAAACGAAAGCTGTGATGGATGGGAAAGATTAACTAGAAAATGATGGTGCAGACGCCTTTGAAAATTGAGGGTCACTGCCATACTTACTAATTAATAGTAACCATACAATTGTGAAATTATAAATAGCTCAGCATCCGAGCAGAACCCAGGGCTCTCTGCTACGTTTTCACTTGGAGCCATTTTGATTTCGTTCATTAGCTTCACTAGCCTATAATTAGCACAACACCCTGGAAAATTAATCCAGCCTGGTGAGTCAACATGGGGGAAGTGAAACAGACTTCTAAATCATGTTGGAATGAAGCTGAAGTCTGATAGCTGGGTCCTCCTGGTTTTGGAGGGAATTAAAAGCCTCAACTCTTGACCTTCCAGCTAAAGACAGGGAGAGTCCCTCTCTCTGTTTTTGCCCCCTGAGTTTCAACATTGTTATCAAAGTAAACATACCCCTTAGGCCACTTTTCCGTCAGTGGGAGAATGGCAAACTGTCACGTGATGACTATCTCTTCCTTATAAAATGTGACTTTGGAGAAGCTAAGCCTGCCAATGCAACTGAGAGTGCCCAGATCTCTTCCTCCTGGCAGAGATCTGGGGAGCAGGAGGGTTCTGAGACGCTAGACCAGCAGAGGAAGTCTTTTACTGGAAACTGAGATTGCTGACATCTGAGCCCATGGAAAGAGGTAGCCAACATGCAGGAAGGTGAATCACTTGTTACTATAGACAAGAGGCCACAAGCGGATTAAAAGCAATATAGAAGGCTTAAATATGACATGGCGGAGGTCATCGAGAGGATGTGACCACCACTTGACCCAATAGCTGAACCGGGGTAATCAGAGGCCCCTCACCCCCTTCCCTGTCCTTGGAATATACATTCCATTTGCCTTCCCTGTGCTAGAAGCTACCCCATCACATCTTGGGATAGTTATGTGGTATTGAGGCCATCTGAACAGTATACATTACTGAGCCCTGGTAAGGCCTCTACATAGACTTTTAAGATTTGACAGGCAGATGCAGAGATCTGTTTGTCTTGTGGCTGCCCAAGACGAGGCTCCTTAACTAGGTTCCCTTGCCTATTAAAACTGCCCCCTACCAACATGGAGTGATGGAGTGGTCCACCCCTTAGGTCCGTCTCTCCTTGCCCACCATGTACAGGGCCCAGTTTGCAAACCAAGACACGGACGCAGCTACCGAGGGGCAAGGAGATGAAAATGAAATGCAGGGATGCCTGGATGGCTCCATCAGTTAAGTTCCGCCTTCAGCTCACCCCATGCCCCAGAGTCCTGGGATCTAGTCCTGCATTAAACTCCCTGCTCAGC
>ML108893.1:47142-78442 GCA_003697995.1 Taxidea taxus jeffersonii | reverse complement strand
AAAAAAATTTAAGTGTTTCCCCTGGCTGGAAAGAGACTAGAGTCAGAACAATCACAGAGGCTCTACATTTCTAATCAAGTCATCAGTGAGGTTGTAGTTACCTTTACATTGAGGGGCTGGAAGCGACCAGTGGGAGTTCCTGCAGGTGATTTTAGACTCTCCAACCAGAACATATCCTTCATCACATTCATATTTTACGACAGTAGTATAGGAGAAAAATGAACTCACGTCTTTATGGGATCCATGGACAATGCTCGGAAATATTCTGCAATCTTAAATGGTAAAAGAGAAGGGTGGGAGACAATGAACGAGGGTTTAATTTAATTAACAATTCAGAGTGAGGGGCTCTTCTTATTTTGCCAAAGAAATCATTAAATTACACTGCAGAGGTATATTTCAATTCCTTAACAAAATCAATAGGAATAATTTACTGAGACCTTACCTACTTGCTAGGCACTGTGTTAATCATTTTATATATGTTAAATCAATTAATCCTCACAATAACTCTCCAAAGCAGTATGATCATCATTCCTATTCTAGAGAAAAGGAAACTTTACCTTAGAGGGGTCGGATATTGCACATAAGGTCGTGGCTAGTAAGTGTCAGTAACATGAATCAACCTCAGGGACTAAGCTTGGGTTTGTATCAAAGTCCACTTGGTACTTTCTGGAATCCTGTTATTTTCTGCTGTCTGTAGCGATCATTGGATGCTTACTTTATAGAGGCATCAATGGATATTTAAAGGCCATAAAATGGAAGTTTTGGTTGAAGAACAATACTCTTGCACAGTCAGGTAACATCGCATAAATGAAGTAGGCAGCTCAGAATCCGTTAGAAAATTCCTAACTCCTTCGCCCAAATCAAAGGCACTAAAAGGTTAGGAATTTAATCTTTTGAACTCAGATTAGTCCCAGATGAGGCAAATATGTGGGTGCATTTCTCCTTCACACTGACAGAGGGGCTCTAAGGAGCTCACTGAAAAAAGCCAATATATCTCTTTTCACTTTGCGGGGATATTAGACACAGCGGCCTGGTATTGAGCTCCTGCCTGGGAAATCCAAAATGCAAAAGTGGGCTGTCTAGTGGCTCTGTTGGTGAGGGTGAAGGACACATTTCTGCTGCTTTGAGACTGGCCCCATACTCCTGACATTATTTGGAACAAAGGATGAGTGAGTACTTCCAGTGAGTTGGAAACGGACTGCATGAAAAAGACAGGGCTAGTGGTGTTGTCTTCAGACTTGTGCAAAAGGACCTCCTGAGGTTGGAAGAAAGCTTCAGTGAAAATAAATCACTGGGAGTCCCTAGGTCTTTAGGAGATGGGGAAGAGGAACAGATCATCCATAATCAGAGATGGATCCTGGGATCTAGCAGACCGGGGAATTGCAATTAGCAGATTCTCATTGATGATGAAGGACCCATCGAAAAACAGCAACAACAACAACAAAGCACAAGAGAGAAAGCAAGCTTGAAACACTCTTGATGCAAAAAATCAGCTCAGGTCAAGCACTGTTTCCCTTACCTCTGCTCCTCCCAAAGCTTTAACTCTGAAGGGTCCAGAAAGCATAAGAACAATAATCCCAAAGTAAGTTCTGCTTTAGTATCAAGGAAAAGGAATTCACCTGTGCATGAGTCAACAGCTTCCATATAGCATTTCTTAAACTGCAGATTAGGCCCCTCCATAGAAATACAAAAAAAACCTCTTAATTTTTATGACCAAACACACATACAGAGTTCTGTACTACATTTCTTAGGTAATATCAAGGAGGCATAATTGCAATGTACTTAAAAAGATAAGATGTAGCCCTGATGTAGGAAAGATGTTAAGGGTTTGAAGCCAGTGGTCAAGGAAGAATTCTTGTGGTGTCTTTGGTGCAAAAAAGTGGTTTTATGAAAGCATAGGGACAGGACCTATGGGCAGAAAGAGCTGCACTGGGGTCATGAGGAGTGATTAATTTTATACTTCCAAGTTGGAAGGGGGTTAGGAATAATATAAGTCTCTACGGAATATGGAAGCAAGGTTTCCAGGACCTTGAAGGGGCTAGCTATTGTTGGGAAATGTCATTTATTGTCTAATAAAACCTTAGTCATGGGACCCTTCATATGTATATCAGTGGTCCATATGCTTAGAGGATGAGTGCCAACACATATCGTGGGGGATTTGGAGATTAAGGAAGTTTCCAAAAGAATTTATATATGTTAAAATAGGCTTACAGGATCGGGGTATGGGGGGTGTTGTCAGGCTAGGATTACCTTTTCCCCATGGCAAAGTGTCAACATCAAGGAAGCTGAGTCCCTAGAGAAGTCTCACTCTGCCTGTCTTTTTTTTTTTTTTTAAAGATTTTATTTATTTATTTGTCAGAGAGAGAGGGAGAGAGAGCAAACAAGCACAGGCAGACAGAGTGGCAGGCAGAGGCAGAGGGAGAAGCAGGCTCCCTGCCGAGCAAGGAGCCTGATATGGGACTCGATCCCAGGATGCTGGGATCATGACCTGAGCCGAAGGCAGCTGCTTAACCAACTGAGCCACCCAGGCGTCCCTCACTCTGCCTGTCTTAAGGACTTGTCAGTGGGCTAGAGGTAGTAAGGAAACTTAATGATTTTTCTTCTGCCTTTGTTTCCCACATCAACCACATACATGATTGTACCACAATTCTATACCAGTCCACTCTAGTGCCAGATTAGGACAGGAAATTAGTTCTATAGGAGAAGGTGTTGGCAAGATGGAGGGAAGGTCTCCAGGAGTAAGCTGGAGACAGGTCTCAAAGGATGGGTGGAAGTTGAGGGGTTGATAAGATAGGTGAGGCAGAGCAATAGTGGGGCCATGAGAAAAGTCTGGCATCAGAAGCCCTTACTTTGAGGGAAAGGACCTTCAGGTCAGAGCAGACAGATGTTAAGTATCATTTCAGAGGGTTGGGGCCATGGGAAATGGGAAGAGATGAGGGAACAGAAGGAAAAAGGGGAAGGGAAATGGGATTATGAAGAAATAATTGAAAGACATGACAAATTTGATTAGGTCTTCCTCTACCACCTCAGACTGTGTGAGAGGGGAACTCAGAGATGAAGCTGAGAAAAGTCTCCTGAGCATGAAATCCTTTATCCTGCCACTCAATAATAAATTAACACTGCCACTCAATAATTTTCATGCATCTGATGTGAAAAATCTTTTTCCAGACATTGCTTCCTTAATTAACCCATGCTTTCCCCTGACCACTCTCAGTGATGAAGAAAGCATGGCTTCCACATTTTTAAATCAGCAGGTCAGCTCACGTAGGAGCAGTCCGCTATTATTTTAGGGTTGGGGTGTTTTCCTCTAAACTATCTCAAATCCTCAACTTTTATGCCATGATAGCTGTTCAGAGAATATGTTAATAAACATTTTAGGTATGAAAATTAATTCTCTCAGATAAAAAATAATGTCAGCTAACAAAAGAACACAATATAACTTTGGTTAAAGGACATTTCCATTTAAATAACAGAACAACAAATAAATTTCCACAGCGGTAGGCCTTCAGTTGGTTCTGGTAACTTCTCTCAGGCACTTTTGTTTCTCATTCTGACAAAAATTTCCCTATGTTTCAATAACAATGTCTTAGCTTTATATAATAGTTTACAATTCATAAAGTACTCTATAATTTTACCTCAGAAAATTTACTCAGTATTTGATAACAGAAAATGTATTTTAGAACTTTTATTTATCATTAGTTTTAATCCCAGTATAGTTAACATACATTGCAATAGTAGTTTCAGGTGTACAACAGTGATTCAATATGTCCATAAAAAACCTGGTACTCATCACCAGAAGACCACTCCTAGAAACCCATCACCTACTTCACACATCTCCCTGCCCACCTACCCTCCTGTAACCATCAGTTTGTTCTCTATAGTGAAGAATCTCTTTCTTGGTTTGTCTCTTTTTTTCTTTCTTTCATTGTTTTGCTTCTTAAATTCCGCATATGAGTGAAATCATATGGCATTTGTCTTTCTCTGACTGACTTATTTGACTTAGCATTGTCCTCTCTGGCTCCATCTGACAACAGAAAATAGTTTTGCTTTTTAGATAGAAATTATTCCTAATCAATAAATAACTAAGATTATGGGTGGTATAATTAACCTATTTGGAAAGTAAATTTGTTCTACGCATCTTGGAGCATTGAAGTATAAGAAAGCAATTTGAAAATTCAAGATTATTTTAAAAGATTTTTATTTATTTATTTTTTATTTATTTGACAGACAAAGATCACAAGCAGGCAGAGAGGCAGGCAGAGAGAGAGGAGGAAGCAGGCTCCCCGTTGAGCAGAGAGCCCGATGCCAGGCTCGATCCCAGGACCCTGAGATCACAACCTGAGCCGAAGGCAGAGGCTTCAACTCACTGGGCCACCCAGGCGCCCCAAGACTATTTTTTGCTAAAGCAGCCTCCCAAGGAATTTTGCATATTAACACACTTTTATTCTAGATATAATAATAGCTTCTAGCTGAATTAAAACTATTTCCTTTTTGTTCTAAATTCTTCATTTTTATTAATACATAGTTCATTATACTCTCTCAAAAAGGTTATGAATTACCACTATTTGAATATGTTCAGTTAATTCTTAATTGGATATTTGTCCTGCATATCTAAGAGAAACTACCCTCCTTTCCCTATAACTATTGTACTCACCACACAAGCCAGAAGGGCACAACAGTAGGTTCAAGACCCCAATGATGTACAGTGCCGGGAAACAGCTCTGCAACTTGGAGGTCATGGCACAGAGTCTCAGAGGTGCCATACTGGGGCTCAGTGTTCTCAGACCCTTGAATTAATATGAAGAAAAGAATTCTCAGGAACAACTGAAATGGTGCCTAAGCCAGCGTAACCAGCCTTGGCAAAGTCTCAGTTGTGTGTCACTAAAGGAGAGGGACAAGGGGAGTGACAAGAAGACCAGGTGCTGAGCACAGCTCTAACAGGGGTCAGCTGATAAGGCCCCCTTCTTGAAGAGAAGAGTCTGGAGATTGTTAGGAGAGCCCTCTGGGATTCTGTATGGAGTTACTGTTGTTATCCTAAAATTCCTTTGCTGTTCAGATGAGGTACATGGTGAGTTCCTTTCTGGATATATCCATGATTCCTCTAGTAAACAAGAGCAAAAAAGGACAGGGGAGCGCAGCCCATGATGCCCAGTGTATGTGGTGGGTTCTGCGGGAATTTGAGCTCATAGCAGGAGAGAAAATAGAATGTCTGTGAAGGGGTGCCTGTTTGAGAAGTTGTTTCTATGATGAGAAGTAGGTAAAACTTGCCCATAGAAGAATGGATTTTTTTTAAGCTTGAAAATTAAATTTCTTTCTAGATAGCACATAGTCTAGGCAGAACAGAGTAGTATGAGTCTCTAAGTGTGGAAAACCTCAAAAATCCAGTCCATACAATTATAATTATAATTACAATTACAATTATTATAGTACCTCAGGGGGAACCTCTTTTCCTTAATTCCTGGGGTTTTTAATGTACATAAAACATCAAATGATTCACTCTGCAAAACTGACTGTTCTAGTGTAGAAGCTATTCTATCCTGTGTTTGCAACACAGAAAAAACATGCATTGAAATAAGCAGTAAACACAACTGGATGGAAGGCACACTTATTCTTCTTCTTAGACTGGTAACCTTTAGACTAAGTGTCCCATGACCATCTGGGATTGCCTGGTTATTCATCCAGATCACTTCCTAAATTTAGGAACTTAAACTTAAGGAACTTCAACTTAAAGAGTTAAGTGGGATGGATGAAACTATCAACCTGGATTCTATATCTTGCCCACCAACTGTGAATATCTGTTCCTTGAAGAGACAAAGATGGTTGTCTAAACGAAGGAGCAAATTCTGAAGATTGTCCTCAAGTGATCTTCACTACTCAGCTGAACTGGAATGATTGCTACATACCAATAATAGCCAAAATGCTTCTCTCTCAGAAATAAGAGTTACCAAATATAGCTGAACAAAATTCTTTGGAATATTAAGGTAAGCACAATTAAAATATAACAAAAGAAAGCAAGTAAATTCAGTAAATAGTTGCTTCCTTTAAAAAGAGGAACCACAGGGTGGCTCAATGGGTTAAGCCTCTGCCTTCAGCTCGGGTCATGATATCAGGGTTCTGGGATCAAGCCCCGCACTGGGCTCTCTGCTCCGTGGTGAGCCTTCTTCCCATTCTCTCTCTCTCTGCCTGCCTCTCTCCCTACTTGTGATCTCTGTCAAATAAATAAATAAAATCTTTGAAAAAATAAATAAAAAGAGGAACTACAATAAAGAGATTCATGTAATTTAAATGATCAATCAACATGTTTTGTTAACCTGCCTTTAATCTTTAATCTTTAAGGTCTGTACAAGAACTTTACATAAATTATTATAATGAGAAACTCCTGTGACATGGCTCTTGCCTATCTTGTTGCATAAATGAGGAAACAGTTCAGATAAATTAAGCAAATTGTCCCCCAAACTCCTCAGATAATTAGTGGCTAAGCCAAATTCTGACCTAAGATAATTGGGTCATTACTGATAATTAAATAACTGATAATTAAAATCCAAGTTTTTTCTTTAAACCAAAATAATTTGTATTTTTTTGGCCAATAATGATTTCCTGTCAGGACACTGATTCAGCCATATGGGAGTATATCAACATCATTGGCTTTTACCCAATGGTACACCCACCCTCCAGATGCTGCTGGAACTGCAATTAATGGCTTAGACCCATGACCTCCAAAGCATGTACTATGATGACAGGAGCCGCCTTACTCCTGATATAGAAAGTTATACCCTGCTCCCTCAGGAGCAACCAATGCCTGGCTGACCTTGGGATACCAAAGCCCTGATTTCTTGATTCAAATCTGGACAACTCTGTGGTACAGTTGATGTCCTAGAGCCCACTGTGGATCAGGTGAAGGTTACACTTAACCTGAGAGTAGGTTTTTGCTCAGTTCCTTTCCCTCTTGTTGTTTCATCCCCTTATAGTTCCTTTTTCCCCCTGAAATCACACTATCAAAAATTCACACATTCACACATATCAAAAATTCATATGCATTTGAATCCCTTCTAGAGACTTTGACTGAAGACAGTTTATACCACAAGTGGATGGATCTAGGAAGCAGACTCTAAGAACAAGATTCTAGAATTTGATCACCCACTAGCCAACTGAAAATCAAGACTCCCTCACTGGGGAGGGGTGAAGTATCAGTATCCCTGGTTTACTGTAGCATCACAACTATGAACATTTTCACCTGGCAAACTGTCATGAAGCATAGATGGAGAGAAACACACTGGCCAGTGAAATACCTCTAACATTTGAGAGTTGTGTGGAAACAGGACCGTGAAATTGGGTGGCTGAGGACTGTTGGTACAAGCTCAGCAACCTCTTAGCTGAAAGTAAAAGTCCAAGGCAGTCAATCACAATTCAAATCCAACTGTGAAATCCAGGAGCCCTTCTCTGCCCTCATTAGTATTTAAAGAAACTCTTATGTCAGCTAGCTTTGGAGACTGTGCTAAGGACCAGGGTCAGTATTTAATCATAAAACAATAGAAAAACTTCAGTAAAAAATAAGTTCTTAGCCTTGGCAAGTCTCTACCTAAAGTCAGGACTCTAATGGAGGGAGGGGTGCCCTTCTACTTGGTGTTAGGATATCCAGGTAGATGCACTTCAGAACTTCAAACTCCAGATTTCCCTAAACCCAAAGAGTTCATAGAATTGGCCCAGTTTCCCTTGTTATAAGATAGTGCCCCTGCTGCTTGAAGACCATGCAGAGGAATCAAATACATTGGGAATCTTCTAAGGTCATAACCGCTTTCCTCAAGATCTGCCCCAGCTCACCTCCAGGCCAAGAGATGATATCAAATCTCAGTATGAACTGACTAAGGACTTGCTGAGCCTACTAGGAGAGGAGAGGATTCATATTCAGGATCTGCAAGACTTAGCATGTAGTAGGAGCTGGGAGAGTATGCGTTGGAGGGGATCATAAAGCTGGACGAGGGAGAATTTATCAGGATAGGGACACTGTTCCATAACACAAGATAGCAATGCAAGTGCCCTGGAAATCAGCTCTTGTGTGCTTCTGGGATGCTTTTGGAAACTTGGAGAAAATGATGGTCCAAAATGGTATAAAGATGTCAGAACTGCTAAGGCAGACTAAGTAGGAAATAATTAAAGACTCAGAGAAGTAGACATGTTAGAATGATCTATTTTAGGGGCTCCTGGGTAGCTCAGCCAGTTAAGTGTCTGCTTTTGGCTCAGGTCATAATCCCAGGGTCCTGGGATCCAGCCCTGCGCTGGGCTCCCTGCCCAGCGGGCAGTCTGCTTCTCCCTTGGCTCTTTCCCCTGCTCATGCTCTCTCTCTCTCTCTTTCTATCAAATAAAAATAAAAGAATGATTTATGTTATAAAAACCAGAAGACCTACCAGCTATTTTCTTCATAAGAACCCCGAGGATGACCATTTACCAGGACAATAAGGAACGCCTCAGCAACAAGGACCAAGATTACAGAGAAACTCTATTCTGGCTAGCTAATTGTAGGTTGCATTTTTGGCAGTAGATATTATTATCAAATGTGACTGTCTAATAGCAGTGGGGATTAGAGAACCCCAAAATAGCAAGGCTAAGTAACAGCACTCTACCTCCAGAAGTGGACTGGGTGAAAAGTAGTGACTGAGTGATGCAAGAATATGCCTAGGATGCAAGATCAAAGAAGATACCCATTCTCAGGGTTGTGCAGGTACGAACCCTCAAAATGAGTGCCTCTTTAATGATGAGGCATATACGGCTGCAGGGTTGGGAGGCAGCCAGGGAAGAGAACATCCTGACCTATAGAAATCTGAAGAGGTTAATAGAATATGGTGTTCCTGAAGGTAAGGATTGGCCAACATAGGTGTTGCATGATACATAATCAAAAAAGTTCAAGAATGAGTGATCTAAAGACTGAGATAAGCTGCTCCAATAAAAGTAATGATCTTTTGCCCAATTATGTTTTTTTTTAACTTGGCAATTTTCTCACTCATTCTCAAACTTAAAGACAGATCCCTTTGCAGAAGGAACTTGTAACACAATAGCAAGTATATACAGTAATATTCCTTCAATCCTTTACCAAAGGAAACTTCAGTGATGTGCTTTAGTGAATGTGCACTAGGACCTCTAGAGATGTGTTGGATCTGAGCTGTCTGTGATGCCTGGGAACAAAAAGTACCATCACAACCCCAGTTAAAATAGGAGCTACAGGAGCCAGGCAATAAAAAGATCCCCAGTTCATGTTTATCTCACAACGATTCATTGAGCTTATGGACCCACTGGCAATCATTTCTGTGGCTCTCAAATGTACACAGTTTGTGGCAGTTTGTAGGACCCTTTTTTTAAAAAAAAGATTTTATTTATTTATTTGTCAGAGAGAGAGAGCGAGAGTGAGCACAGGCAGACAAAGAGGCAGGCGGAGGCAGAGGGAGAAGCAGGCTCCCTGCCGAGCAAGGAGCCCAAAGGGGCACTCCATCCCAGGATGCTGGGATCATGACCTGAGCTGAAGGCAGCTGCTTAACCAACTGAGCCATCCAGGCGTCCCAGTTTGTAGGACCCTTACATTAGTTCTCTGACCTTTGAAATAAGAGCTATCAAAGTAAGAAAACCCATGTAAAAAGATCTACAAATGATATTAATACTGAAACACTGCATGATTTCCCGTTAAGATTAGGAATCAAAGCAGGGATATCTACACTCATCATTTTTATTCGGCAATATATTGGAGGTCCTAGCCAGTGCAATAAGGTAAGACAAATAAATATAGGGCACTCAGGTTGGAAAGGCAGAAACAAAATTGTATTTATTTCCAGACATGATTGTTTATTTGGTAAATGCCAAAGAATTTATAGAAAACCTGCTCATACCTATGAAAGAATTTCATAAGGTCACAACATACATGGCCAATATATAAAACTCAGTTGTATTTCTACATTCTAGCAATAGCAATGAAAACTTGGAAATCAAAATTTAAAAAGTACTACCATCTCAAGGGCAATTTGCTAGGTGACAAAAACCATCTTCAAAAGATCACATACTGTATGATTTCCGTTTTGTAAAACTTTCTCAAAGTGGCAAAGTGATAGTAATGGAGAAGAGATTAATAGTTAACCTTATAGGAATGGTGGGCCAGGGGAAAGGGGTGAATATAAATATAGAGGAGTAGTTCAAGGAGGATCTTTGTGATGAAGGAATAAAAAGAATCTGTAAATAGTGTAGAATTTACACACACATTGAGCTAACTTCAATGTCCTGCTATTATCAATATCATTCAGGTTCTCTAAGATATAACCATCAGGAGAAACCTGGTCAAGGGCACATAGGACCTCTCTGCACTAGACTTGTGATTTTCTGTGAATCCATAATTATTTCAAAATGAAAAGTTTTTTTTAAAGCTCCTAGTCCTATGGGACCAGCAACATTATTTTTTATGTTTTTCTACAATGTAAACAGTTATTTCCAAATGGATTATTCCAGCGTTATATAACATCAAGGTCTTCCTTCTCAAGGCTTTTCATTTTATGCTGAGACTTGTGATCCAAGTGTCTTTTAATTTTTTTTTTCTGTTCATTCTTTTTTTTTTCTTTAAGCTTTTTAATTTAAACATTAAAAAGGACCCAACTGTATATGGTGTGTGGTAGCTGGAAACTCCAAAGCATTCAATGAAAGAAAGCAGAGAAAGCCTGATTAAATGGAGCGATGTCCTGTGTTCATGATTGAATGGAAAGACTCAACATTATTAAGATATCTGTTCTCCTCAAATTGACCTCGAGATTCAAAGCATTCCAAACCAAATCCTGGCAGATGTTTTGTAGAAACTGATGCTCCATTCCTAAAAGGTATATGAATAAGCCAAGGCCCTAAAATAGCCAAAACAAATTTTGCAGAATAAAATTTAAAAGACTCATACTTCTTGATTTCAAGACTGGTTATGAAACTACATGATCAACATGTTGTGGTATTGGCATAAGAATGGACTTACGGATCCATGGAAAAAATAAACTCCAGAAATACACTAACACACATATGGTTCATTTTAGACAGAGGTGCTAATTAAGTGGAAAAAAGACAGTCTTTTCAACGAACATTTCTCAACACAACAATTGGTCATCCATATGCAAAAAAAAAAAAAAAGAAAGAAAGAAAGAAAGAAAAAATTTTGACAACTCTTACCCTTCACCACGTGCAAAAATTAACTCAAAATGTATTGTAGATATAAATGTAAAACTAAACAATTTGGGAACTATTAGTTTAAAAGAGACAGTATTTACTCATTTCTCTATGTATTCCACAGTCTATTTTCATAACAGAAAAAAAGCTTCTCCTGTAGAGCTAAGATTTGATTTTACCAATGTAAATATTTGATCCATTTTGGTTTGACTAAAAATAAAAAATAAATTACTATATAAATTAATTTTAGAAAATTAACTTCTATCTCTCATGATCTTAATTTTTCATTTGTATTTTAGCAAGTTTAAAAGATGCACATCCACTATAAGCTGATATATTCTAATTTTTTTGGAATTATTGTTCTTTGGCTAGTTCCTGAGATAAACATAAAGGAAAAAAACTCCTTAAGAAAATTCTTAAGCAAGAAAAATTTTCAGTTATATAAATTTGCATCATTTAAGTGTAAATGTTCATAATGGATGATAATCATATTTTTAAGCCTAAAATATTGGCATCAGACAGTTGCTGATCTGTTAAAATGATGCGAGTACAGAATTAAGAGCTATTCACAGGACTATTTGTGAATCAGAAATTTTTGGAAAACAGTGTTCCTTTTCTAACCATTTGCATCCGTCATTAGAAAACAGCAGTTTAGGGCACCTGAAAGGCTCAGTCATCAAGTGTCTGACTATTGATTTCATCAGGTCTGATCTCATGGATCTCAGGGTCCTGAAATCCAGCCCCAGGGTCCAGCTTCTCACTCAGCATGGAGTCTGCTTGAGATTCTTTCTCCCTCTCTGTATGTCCCTCCCCGTCACTTGCACAGTCTCTCTCCTCTCTCTAAAATAAGTAAATAAATCTTAGAAAAGAAAAGAAAATGGCAGCTCACTCCATAGTCTCCATTCATATATATTCTTTTTTTTTTTTTTTACATAAATTTTCATCTGAAATCTCTGATCTACCAACTGCCCTCTCCCCAACTTCCTAGGGATGGGAGAAATCATTTCAAGAAGGAAAGTAAAGGTTATCAATGCTGACAGGGTGAATGTTGCATTAGAAAAAGGCTGAGGGGTTTAGGGAAAAGAAGAGAGGCAGTAGTCTCACTTTGCATGGTAAACATTCAAGTTAGTAAAGAAGCAGGCAGGAAACTAGAGAATCTTCTTCGGAAGAAACTGAACAGCCATAGAGGACACCAACAAACACTGATATTTGGGAAATCCTCTGAATGTGTTGGGCTATCAGCTAGATTGCTAAAACAAAGGCAGAAGTTTGTATCTCTCTTATGCCACAATCCAGAAGTAGAGACATATTCGGGTTGGTTATCTGCTCTGCCCAATGAGGTCATCCGGGGATAAAGTCCCTTCCCTCTTTGCCTCTCTAACACCCCCGGGGGTGTTGCCCTCATCACCACAGTGGAAATTGGCTGGCCAACACCCTGTCAGCATTTGTGAAAGAGGAAGTGAAGGTCAGCAGCTTCCTTTTTAAGAAAGTGAGTAGGAAGTTGCACCCATTAGGGGGTTGCTCCACTTGTGCCGGGCTGATATTTAAAGGGGTGAGTGCAGTTCTATTACTTAAAGGAGGTAAATCCTGAAAATGGATACTCAGAAACAATTAGCAGCCCCTATATAGCTCCCAAAAAGAAAAAAAATAGCTTACTGATTAGTCTCCCCAAATACATAGAACTTAGATTAGCTTCTGTGGGTCTTGTCCTTAAGAATGAATATATAAGGAGTGCCTGGGTGGCTCATTGTGTTAAACATCTGTCTTCAGCTCAGGTCATGATCCCAGGGTCCTGCTCAGCAGGAGACCTGCTTTTCCCTCTCCCTCTGCCTGCCACTCCTCCTGCTTGTGCTCTCTCTCTCTCTCTCTATCAAATAAATAAATAAAATCCTAAAACAAAAATAAAAACAAAAACAAATGAACATGTAACCTAGAATCATCAACAACAGATGTTCCAGAGACTAGAAATTCCAAAGAAACTATTATTAATATTCTGTATGTGAATAGTCACTATATCCATAAAGAACAGAACACTTTTTTATAAAAAATGCTGTGAAGATTTTATAAAATGGATAAGACAATTAAAATACAAAAGCAAGGAAATATTCCCAAAGAAAATGCGGGACGGTCAAAACAGAGATGATGGCATAGAAAACAGAAAAAAAAAAACCCACAAGAAAGTTGTAAGATTGACAAAGAGGTCCAACATGTGACCAGTAGAATATCCATAAAGAAAAAGAAAAAACAGAGATGAGAAAATTACAGAGAATACTATACTTAAGAAAATTTCTCAGGAAAAAAGAATGAGTCTCCTTCTGGAAGAAAAGAGAGAAAGAAAAAAAATCCTGTAGACTCTGTCATAAAAATGGCTTCTGACTTTCCAGTTGCAGTATTGGAAACGATAGTGCGAAGAAGATACTCTTTAAAAGTTCTAAAAGAAAGTTATTTTTAACCTAGTTTTCTATACTCAATGGAATTATCAGCCAAGTATTCAAATAAAGACAATTTCAAATATGCAGAAGCTCATATTTTGCTTTCTAGATAGTCATTTCCCAGGCAGCTCATCGAGGATGTTCTCCAAGAAATAGAGGAAATAAACCAAAAAGTGGAGAACGTGAAGCCAAGGAGCAAAAGCAGAGCAGGAAAACCAGTGTACAGATGTGAGAGCATGAGAGCGCCCACTCATACTGAATGTGTAGCAGACACTGCCAAGTTCTTGTTGATATCACACGGGCTCTACTGCACACTCTGGGACAACTTTGAGATGGTCAGTATTTGCTGTTTGCCTAGGCTTTTTCAAGAACTGTTGAAGGTTATTTGGACAACATGACAGCAGGTCAAAAATACTAGGTAATTAACACTTCCCAGTTGCAGATCTTAATATCCTGAATATTCGTAGAAGTTACTGCATCAATACCCCAGCTCCCTTGCCCTTTGAGTAAGATAACTCTCTGGTATGTCTTTGACATCCTTCATAGTGTCCCCATGGGTTCAAGTCACCCACAGAAGTCGGTGGCTTGACAATGCATCTATTATGGCTGCCTTCTCTTCTCTGTCCCACTGCTCCGCTCAATTTCTCAAATATTCGTAAAAATAGTTCGAGCACATATGGAACAATTCATCAATATTTTGAGTACATAATGCACTTAAAATATCAATTACCTAATTATCTAACACTCAAGAATGAGTTTTTCCAAGCAGAATGCAACATGATATAATACAAAATAAACACAAACTACAAATTAGGTTTCCATTCTATCCCCCACCCAAATGTTTATTCTAATGTAAGTGAAGAGTGGACTACCTTGTTTAAGATATAAAACTAATTCAAACAGCGCTTAACAAAGAAAAGGAGAAGTGGTGTTTAAAAATTATTGTTTAATGATCAAAGATTTCTGAGTGAGGCTTGGAGGCAACAAGAGGGAGATGAGGAAGGTGTCGACACTTTCACTTAGGGGGAGAAGGTGAGTGAAGATCAGTGAAAGCAAGTCCATGAAACAGATAGTTACCCATACCTAACCCTAAGGAACATTAACATCCTCTTTTCTGGGCCATGCAGACCTTGGAAGTTCAGAGGAAGCACCATGGCAGGAAGCTTGGTACATAGAATGGACATCTGTTGGTGTGCCCATCCAGGGGGTTCACCAGCATCTTGGGGATAAAAAAAAATATCAAGAAGAGACATGTTGCCAAGGAAGAAGTACATGAGGCTCTGGAGGGGAGGGTCCAAGAGTATGGCTGGGATGGTGACTAGATTCCCCACGCACCCAACCAGATTCATGCTGGAGGACAGAACAAAGAGCCCCTGCTGCACCGGGGCTCCTCAGCAAGGCTGAGGGGGATGAACGCAACGATTCACGTCTGTTTGTCCATGTCCAGGCAGTTCTAGAGCCAGAAGCAAGGGCATGAACTGTATGTGGACTCCTGGGGAAGAAACGGATTCTCGCATTAATGTCCTTCCCACCCTTCATCCTGCATCTCATTAACCTCCTGAGCTTTTCTGGTTCCCTCATCCATTTCAGGGGACTAATCATTCTAAACTCTTAGGATCATTACAAGGATTAAGTGAGAAAACTATATATAAGGGACTTAAATCCGTGCCTGACATATAATATGGGCAACTATTTTGTTAGTGGGAACTTCCAGTGGTGCTATCAAAATAAAGAGTGATATGTAAAACAAAAATGAAATGAAATAGAATAGAATAAAATAAAATGGCCATCTGTTTGGATTTCCTTTGTTTAGTTATAAAGCTTCTGCTAACAGGAGACCATGCTGACAATCCAGTTTTGTTCTCATTTTTGTTTTTCTGTGATACATCCGCCCGCCTCCTGATAAGGCAAAGGCAACTACTTTTCTGTATGTCCTAAAATTTATTTTTAATATGTGGTATAAAATTATTCAGGCTCTTTCCCTTCCTCTTCCTCAAAGCATCAGTGAGCATCCGACTGAACAAATTCCTCCTTATAAATTCTTCTGATAAGTCTTTTCTGTGTCTCTCAGTCTCACCTAGAAACTTAGCAGGCTTCTCTACATTGGTGGATCAGATTTTCAGTAAATAAAGTGGAAAATAATATTTAAAATGCACACGAGGGGCGCATGGGTGACTCAGTAGGTTAAACGTCTGCCTTCAGCTCAGGTCATGATCCCAGGGTCCTGGGATCGAGCCCCGCATGGGGCTCCAGCCCCATATTGGGCTGCCTGCTCAGCTGGGACTCCACTTCTCTTTCTGCCCCTCTCTCCTGCTTGTGCTCTCTCTCTGTCAAATAAATAGATAAAAGATAAAATAAAATAAAATTAAATGAAATAAAAAAATAATGCCCACTAATTTAAATGACCAGTAGCAGATTTTCTACCCCCGAGAAAATGCCTGAGGCAGCCCAAGGGTACGCCCTCACACCCTAAAGCAATAGGGAAAACCCGACATTTGCCATAATGGATTTGTAACTTTTTTGTAAATTGTAATCAAGTTGTTTTTCAGGTAGGTTTAGTAAATATTTGGTGAGACTGCACATAACAAAAGACATCTATAAGCCAGGAGTCTAGCGGTAGGTGGAAAGTCAAATGACTCTTTAAGAAAATGAAAAGAATTCTGTTGGAACCAACTAATACCAAATAATGCAGGGGTCTGATGAAGGGGAAGTTTTGAGTAGAGAGAAGGAAACAGGCCAGAAGAGATGTCAAAAGAGAGCCACAGACAAAAGAGAAGTGCGGCCCAGGCCAGCTGTACTCTGCCCCTGCCCTACACAGGAGGCTGCTGGCCCCTCAGGGTGCCCTCCTCTACCAGCCTCTCTGCACCTGACATTGAGCCCCGCCTCCAGGGCCTGTTCAGTGGGGCCACAGCATTGGCCCCCAAAGCTGCTGGAGCCAGGCTGCACCCAGGAGAGGATGGAATCAGTGGATAGATGCCCCAGGTCCTCACCCCTGGAAACGCCTACTCAGGATTGTGTCCCCCACACTCTTGGAGCACAGTCGGCCTCCCTGAGCCCCATCACCAGCCACAATAATCACCCCAGTCAACTCCTTCCTTCAGCGGCCCTCCCTTTCTCATCTGGTCATCTCACTATCCATTCGCTAAACACTGCTTTCCGGGGCCACCTGCCAAGGAAACCAGACACCCATAAATCCTCATCAAAGGGGAAATCCCAATTAAAATCTACAGATTTCCTAGAAGCAGGAGCAGGCAAATGGCTTTCAGGACCATCAGCAGACACCCTCCGTGTTGGGTCAGATTCTCTAAGTTTCTGTTGCCTCTAAAGTTCAGTGAAAGCCTCTGAGCCCCCAGGGCCTGTGCAGAGTATATTTGGGGAAATAAGAACAAAAGAGGCCTGTGTTCCCCCACAGAGGCCTGTGAACAAAGAGAGAAGAGACAAGCAAAGGGGCTGGGACACAAATGAGAGATTTCAGAGGAGGCAACCCTTGAACCACATGGCGAGTAGAAGGATCCACAGTGTCCGGGTACCCCAAGATGTATGGGTGATGGATGGGGGTTTCTCCTCATGTGTGGGACACCTGCTCAGGCCATTTCACTTTTCTTGCTAAGGACAAGGGAGGACTTGGGGACACACAGGTGGCCACCATGTGGGCCTCATGCATCAGTCTGTCAGAGTTTGTTTTCTCAAAATGGAAGAAGGAGGTCCAGACACAAACACAAATCCCTTTCATGTTAGGCAGAAGTCGAGATGTAGCATTAGTAAGGCAGAGGGCAAGGGCATGGGGGTTCATAAAGGACAGGACTCCCTTTAAATGGGGAGAATGGACTAGGAACCTGGGGTGTGTTGACATTGAATCTAAATACTGAGGAGCTAAGGGATTAGCATGTGTGCAAGGATGCAGTGAGGCAACCTGGGAAATGCTTGGCTGTGAGCCCACATCCGTGTCCAAGACCTTACACTCAGGAAATGTATTAACTTTCTGGAATGGGTGTGTTTAGGGACCTCATTACGGACAGAGTCCTAATGACCACAAAGGCAAAATAGTTTCTGATACATAATTTTTTTACTTGAAAAAAAGTGTGCACTTTGTGTCCAGAAAAGGAAAACCATTAGTTACAAGATTATCAATAATTCTACAGTCACAAAGCATTAAATGTGAACAAATTATCCTTTCTAGTATATGTGCTGCCAAAGCGAGCACCAAATTATCCTTTCTAGACACGTACTACTAATGATGGTGCAAAGGGGATAGTAGAGCTAGTAAGCTGAAGGGATCTGTATTGTATTGAAGGTGGCACATTTTTCTCCCTCTTTTGGGGGAAATCACAGTGGTGTCTCCATAGTATATTTCTTTGCCTTGTCTCTCTGTAGTTCCAGTAGTTCAATCTCCAAAGACAACTTATACAGCTCCATGGCCATTTTTACATCCTCTGTGTTGAGGAGACACTGCTTGATCTTTCTGCCTTTGCGGACATGTTCACAGTCTTTGGGGATCACCTGAAAGAGAAGTAGAGGATAGGTGTGGCTGAGTGACTTCTCTCCAAATCAACAAGGAGCAGGGTTGAGGGGGAACTCTTGGCAATGACAGGACTATAGCTCAGAGCCAAGACCAAGCCCAGAACTGCCTGGTGAACAGGAAAACCAGAAAACATCTTGGGTCCCAACATAGTTCTTCCCGGAGGGATAGGGATGTATTCTGAGACAGCTTTATAGGGGGCTTCTGTGAGGGCAGAGATGTCCAGATGTTTCTGAGACCATCCAGAAATGGAACACAGTATATTATATAGTCTAGAAAAAGTCCCAGATACCTGAGACCCTCTTCTCCCTAAGGGGCTTGGTTTTTCCTTCTCCTCCAGTGAGAAAGGAAAGCTTGTCGCTCCTACCCAACCACCATGTTCAAGAAAGAAGAAAGTTCCTCTGAAGGACTCAGAACTGACTCCTGACAAGTTAGATCTCACCACCACTGTGGGCTGGGAAGTGTTTAAGGGGAGGCCCCAATCTTAGGATTGGCTAACACAGGAGCTTTTCTTGAATCGTGTCACTTACCCACTCGCACTTGGGCAACTCAGGGTACCAGGTTCTGCTCTCTGAGCATGTGACACTTTGGGGACCAACCAATTCATAGCCAGAGTCACACTGGATAGTGAAGCCTTCCGGTTGAACATATTGATACTTATCCACGGACAGCTTTGCATGGGCTATTTCTGGTTTTGGACACAGAGCTACAATGGAAACACAGTTTTAAGCAATATGTAAATCTGAGGAAAAAGACATGACAACAGGCTAGGATTATAAGAATTAACTATCATGGGTGCTGCGAATTGTTTTTCTTTTGTTTCAGTAACAGTAATATTTGTTAGCATTTTGGCTGAGCATTGGCCACACTGATATATCTGACTTGAGCTGAACATTTTATGTGATTCAGCTCTGTGAGGTAAGGACTGTTACACTCCCATTTTTCTGGGAGAAAGTTGAGATACAGACAGATCAAGGAAGTTGCCCAAGGTCTTCATACTTTTCAAGAACATGATATTATATTTAAAAAGGCATGTGACCCCAGGTCCTCAGCTATCAAAGCAAGTATCCCTCATCTCTTGATCCCAGCAAGACATGAGCTATGAAATGTTCCCTCCTGCTGATTGGCCTCTGTGTGTAATGGAGACTGTGGTCAAATCATCCCCAGAGTTGCTGATGGCAACGTGCTATTAACCTGTGTGCCTGTAAAAGTCAGACCTGACCTTGACTTGTCCTGTCCCCACAACATAGTAGGAGCCCTCCCGCCGCAGCCAGCAGCGTGCACACGTGGGGCCTTGTGCCAGGCTGTGATGGAAGTCTTTGCCACTTCGTGATGTTTGCAATTAGCCCATGAGAGCCCACATTCATGCTCAACCAAGCTTGGGTGAAAATTTTGCCACAGGCCATAGATGAAATGGGCCATGTGCAGAATTTTCTGGAAATATACAGGAAAGTGGGCATAGGGGCTGAATTTTGTGACTGGGAGAAAGAGGAAGGGATGTTGATGTTTATGTGTTCCCTTTGTACTGTTTGCATCCTGATCACAGTCATGATTTCAAATAAATCAGATCAAATGCTTCCATGCTTTTGTGACTGAAAAGGGAGCTGGAGTTACCTTTACACTGAGGGGCTTCAGGTGTCCAGTGTGAAGAACGGCAAGAGAGTTTGGCCTCTCCAACCAGAACATATCCTTTCTCACATCTATATATCACTTCATTTTGTATGAATACACGCAATCCTTTTGTTTCTTCGTAATATCCATGGGCAACCTCAGGAGGGAAATCACAGTCTTGACGGTGAGAGATAAAAGTGAGAGAGCGTGACTTTGTCGAATGTAAAAAATATCTCATCCCAGAATCTGTGTGTTTTGTAGGAGGCTCCATTCTGCCTGTCATCTTCTCTGCCCAGGGGAACACTTAGCCCAACCCAAGACCTGGGCTGCCCTCCTGTAAGCCTCAGGCTGAGGAACCATCCTGGCCCCATCATTAGACTGCTTGGTGGTCATCTCTAATATCTTCAAAAGGATAATGGGGATAGTTAAAATTAATACTTTGTTCAACCCCCACGTTGAGTTCTTGGCCTTTGTGGTAAGACTTGTCATATCCAAGAAGTCAAGTAGAAGCCATTGATCTTGCTCATCTCCATCCCCCTTGAAGCAAAGACAGCATATTAAAAAATATATCATATACCAAGGTGGCAGGGGAAATGGGGGGAATTGGTGCCACTCTTAAGGAACTAAAGCTGCCTCCCCATTATTGCCATTTACTTCCCCAGTCTGTCTACAAGAGAAGTTGCAATTCTGGGAAATTATTGTCGACTATTGAAAACCCATCAACATTTTTGTTCTCATTTCGGATGTGATATCTTTGCCAGAGTAGATTTTTGTATCTTCAGGGAAATGAGGACCACTTGTTTAGCAGATGCCTTCTTTCCATCCCTATCTGAAAAGAGGGTCAGAGACAGTTTGCGTACACACAGAAGGATCAAGTCACGTATTTGTAGTTTTAGCCCTGGGGTCTGATAACTCACTTGCCCCTGTCATAATAAAACATAAACTATGATTATCTGGACATCCACATTGATCCAGTATGTCAATGGTCTCATGTTAATTGCACTGATTTAGCAGAAAGTAGCTAATATGATGATGCTATATGGTATGCATGGAAAACAAAACAAAACAAAACAAAAAACAGTGGGGCAGTGGATAGGGAGGACGGGAGTTCCTGGCTGCCTGCCCCTCAAGTCATAATCCCTGGGTCCTAGGATCAGCCCAGCACCAGGCTCCTTGCCCAATGGGAAACCTGCTTCTCTCTCTTCCACACACCTTGCTTGTGTTCCCTATCTGTCAAATAAATAAATAAAATCTTAAAAAAGGGAGAAAGAAAGCAAATTCAGAAAGGTGGTTTCAAACAGATGTGTGTGCATTCTGGACTGCAGGTTAATGCATAAGGACTGAAGGATGGGAAGAAGGCAGAAGAAACACCCAGAAACAGAAAGCAATAATTGAAAACTGCAGCTGATTTATTAGATGTGGTCTATTTTCACTGATTCAGAAAGGAAAAGAAGACCAGGAAGGTCAAGAGACTGGCAACAAATTCTGGGGCAGTGATTTTTCACAAATTTATCCACTCTGAGAACCAGCAAGGTATACACATTCTTTTAGCTAATTTGAAACCATCCCATAAGAATCTCCAACACTTTGATACAAAGAAACTTCTAAATTAAGAAGCTTCTTAATTTCATAAACTCTTACTCTCATCACATGCTGGTGTTCTGGGATACCACGTGCCATCTTCTTGGCATCTCGACTCAAACGGGTATTACTTATAACACATATAAAAAAACTACATCTTTATAGAAATAAGGACAGCTATTCACAGAGCTAGTGCTTTGTGAAATGATTTCGCCATTCTCTAGCTCTGGTACTGGGCAACACAGCTCTAAAAAATAAAAAGTGAGGCAAGCAGTAAAATCACTGCAATGAGACTCTCATGGATAATAAACTCCTTTCTGCTTTTCAAAGATTTCACCACTGAAGAGAGATTGGGGGAACAGAAGGACACTCTGGGTCTGCTCTCCCTGCCCCTGATTGCTAAAGTTGTCCAACCCAGTCATTCCCTTCAACTAAATAATTTCATCTAAACAGAGAAGTTGGATGAAACTTGCATAAAAATGTAGATTTTCAGAAGTACTCTGAAGCAATGACAAAAAGTCTGTCTCCTTATGGTCTCACTGGGACTGGGATCAAATAGTGATAGTTTAGAATTCTATATTTTAGAAACAAAAGTTTAAGAACATGTGCTAACCATGTGTATTTAGGAGACCCTCTCCTGGCCTTTCCCACTGACCCTTTAACCTTAACTGCTGTTACTTTTTTATATGAACCCTCTTCTGTATGCTAATTAATCCATCTAGGCAAACATGCAGCTGACATTCCATAGCTGTATCTGTGCTCATATCCTCTCTCCTTTTTCTTTTTTTAAAGATTTTATTCATCCACTGGATACAGAGAGAGATAGAATACAAGCAGGGGAGATAGCAGAGGAAGAGGGAGAAGCAGGCTCTCCACTGAGCAAGGAGCCTGATGTGGGACTTGATCTGGGGTCAGGACCTGAGCCAAATGCAGACACTTAACCAGCTGAGCTACCCAGGTGCCCCTACGTCCTCTCTCCTACCTAGAATGACACTCTTCTTATCTATTTGCTATTCAGTTCCATTTGCTTGTGAAGGCTTCTCCTACTGGCCCAGCAAATAGTCATCACTTATATCTCTGAGCTCCTACAGCAGTTATTAGGAAGAGAGTATATATCTTAACCAATTACCTACTGAGATTTTACTATAATCTAGACACTCTATATACATTACGCCTGTACTATGCCAAAATGTACACTATGTATACATAGTGTATGTACTATGATACTATGTACACATAATCTGGACATTTCATTTATTATCTCTCCCAATCATCACAACATCCCCCAAGAGATACACGCTATTATCTTCCCATTTTTTTATGGCAGAAACAGATCCTCGGAGAGAGTAAGTCTCTTGTTTCAGACAAGGCAGCTACTTAGTGGTAAAGAGAGAACTGAAAACTGGCTTGCTCAAAATCCATGTTCTGTATGGTTTCAGTCTATACTCTCTAGTAATTATTTCACAGTTAATTGATACTATCCATATTCACATTTTTTCCCTTTTGACAGCAAGGAATATGTCTCAAGTATTTCTTTGTCTTTTCCCTTGAACGGGTAGGTCCAAGATAAATGTTCCCTGTGTACAAGTCTACAGTATGTAAATGGAATTTTCTAAGCCTCAGATCATTAGAAAATGCCTTTTTATGAATTAACTCCACACATATTTATGCAAATTGATCCCTGTGAGACTGTTCAGCAGACATCAAGGCACACTCTTGCAATACCATAAAGACAATAAGTCCTAAGCACATGGATAGCAAAACCACATCAGTTTGTAATAATGTGTTCAATAACAAGGAATGCCAACAAGATAGGTCTAAAAAAAAGAAAAAAAAAGGAGAGAAAACTCAGAGAGAAAAAAATAAAGTAATATTTTCTAAGAGAGACTGGAAGTCTGTCTTAAGGTTTGGATAAAAGTAACTTTGATGGATGAGATACAGGCAGGCATTTTGTGTTGGAGTCATGATGTGAGCAAGGGCTTAGGGGCAGCAGCTCCTTGTTACTGAGGATGAAGAAGAGGTAACTTCGGGGACCAAAGTGAGACAGACTGGAGTGTATCTTATCCTGAACATGGACCAGAAGTAAGGTGGGCTTTTGAAGGAATGGAAGAGAAAGGGATAAATAGAGAAAAACCTGAAGGAATTGTGACAAGTCTCTATGACTTGGACATAATCTACCCTCCCTGATACATAAAGGAAGAGGAGTTAATGGAGCTCCGGGAAGACAATGAGAGTATTGCGGTGCAGTTGAGCTTTGGAAGAATAACAGCCATTTTAATTCCCAACGGAGGAGAATCACCCAGGATATTTGATTTTTTTTTTTTTTTTACCTAACACTAAAACTTTCCTTCAAATAACTATCATTATGATATAGAAAGCTTCCAAAGTAAAAAGAAAACTTTAGTATTCCCCTTAGAAAAACAACTCTGGGGCACCTGGGTGGCTCAGTTGGTTAAGCGACTGCCTCAGGCTCAGGTTATGATCTTGGAGTCCCAGGATTGACTCCTGCATTGGGCTCCCTGCCCAGCAGGAGGTCTGCTTCTCCATCTAACCCTCCCCCTCTCATGCTCTCTCTCTCTCTCTCTCTCATTCTCTCTCTCTCTCTCAAATAAATAAAGAAAAGAAAAGAAAAACAACTTTGAAGTCACTCTGTGATATTAAGAACACTCATAAAGCCTGAAGAGGATGGGATCATTTTGGGACCCCAGAAATTAAACTTAATGAAGGATTACAAAATGGGCCCTTGGACCTCCACATTCTCTCTGCTTGCCATGGAATCCTTGTATCTTTGGAATTTGGGGAAATAGCCAACATTGCATGAGTAGGATACATAGTCTCCCTTGAAAAAGACAGAACTCTTGGGGAAAAGTTCTTCTCTGTCGAGTGATTTTGCCATTTTGAGCAACATGCTCTATGTTAAATGTTCTGACAGATGATTTAAGGCACAGATATGTAAATAATTTTTAAAGTCTTAGAAATTCTTTCTTTTACGGAAGAAATTGCATCAGCAGATGAATAAGAAATGTTACCTTTATTGGCATATTTCCACTTATAAATGAAAAGAATTACTCATGTCTGCACTCATAATCGGCACTAACTTGGGCCCGTAGGTCCTTGCAAACCCTTTCAGTGGGACAATTATTCCTTGACTTGCACTATAATACCTTAGACTTAATGTTTTCAGTTTATACATGCTTTGTAATCTTACTCTGATAAATCCACTCATTATTTATAATAATATAAAATTTTGCTTTCCAGATGGCAAAAAATTCTACTCAGTTATTAAAGCAATAGAAAAATCATGGACCCTATGGAAGAATTAATTCTTTGAAAATTGAGGATCATCCATTTAAATATAATACATTAATATAAAGACAAAAAGAATTTTTTGTGACTAGATCATCTCCTCATGGGTTTGTAATATTCTGATTTCTGAGTCATTCTATCCTATACGGGAAGGACTAAAATGATTTAAATATATTTCTTTTTTATAATTTAAATATATTTCTTAATAAATACCCTGTCGTACTTCTCCAAAATTGTATTGAATTATCGCCATTTGATTATATTTAACTAATTCTTAACCAGGAATTCTTTTCCATACCTTGGTTTAATCTCTCCCCTCCTCCCTGCCACTTGTGTACTCACCACACAAAATAGATGGGCACTGCAGTAAAAACAGGAGCCCAAGGAAGAACAGAGCAGGGAAAATTCTCTGCACCATGGGGGACATGGTGGGGAGTCTCAGAGACAGTGCACTGGGACTCTGTGTCCTCAGATGCCCTGAATCAGGCTGAAGAGAGGCTCTAAGTCAGTAGTAAATCAAGATCTGAACCAAGGAACTAAGTCAAATGCCATAGATTTGAGTTAATAAAGGGGAGGGGCAGAGTCTAATGAGGCTCTCCAATTAAGCTCCAAGTCTTGGGAGTATGACATGAACTTGACGTGAAAGCTCTCTGGAATTCCGTATTTACAATTATAACCCTGAGAACTTCTCACTGTTGTGGGGGCGCTTGTTAGCTTCTTGTCCACATACAGTCATCACTTCTCTTTGAGTACTCGAGAAAAAGTATGAAAATGGTACAATGGGTGTGTGGCAGTTTCTTCTGGGATCAGGGTGCAGTGCTGAGGTATGTTCTCTGCCATCTTCCAGGGATGTCCTGTCTTCATTCACTAGGGTGAGTTCCCAGTAAGAAGGCAGGAATAAGAAAGATGTGTAGTTAAATTTTCTTCCAAACACATCACAGCCTAATTGGAATAGAGAAAGGATGCAAGTCTATATTGTGAAAAGACAAAAAAAAAAAAAAATAGTCTCAGCACAATTATTCCCCCAGTATTTAGTTTTCTTGAGTATCAGTGATGCCAAATTAAACAAATTTGGGATTATACCAATTGGAGAGTAAAGGGAAATTTCCCAGAGGGATGTTTATAGCACAGATAAAGTGTGCACGGAAAATTAAATAGTAGAGGATCAAGCATCATAAAGGGACAGGGGCTTATGAAAAATTCAAGGATTTCTCAATGGCACTGGATCAGAGTGAAGGACCTTGAGCCCAGCATTATATTTCTGGCAAAAGCACTAAGTTATAAACTATAGAAGACATCTTTGTTAATTTCAAGACTTCATTTATTAATAACTATCTGGGTTAAAACTGGTCCCTTAATAACTATCCTGTCTTCCACTCAGATTATTTCTTTTAGTCTCTGCAAAGGGCATAGATAAAGATACCAACCTGGCCTCCATGTTTCCCTCTTGGACCAGCCATGGATATTTGTTGCTTGAAGATACATCGATATTCACCCGTACAGGATGGTGAGTGCTGGAAAATGTCTGAAAATGACCCACACCATGCAGCTGAACTCTAGTGACAGCACTAGGAAGCATTTAACAGCCAAAGTGCTTAGCTCTCAAAAATAAAGAGGAACATTGCCCAGAAATAAGTGAGCGGATCCCCCTATAATACTGATGACAACACAATTTCATTTCCTTCCTAGAGAGAAAGGAAAGTAAATAAACGTACCACATGGTTGTTTCATTTTTATCAAGAGGAACTAAAATAAAATCTGAGTATGTCAGATAAAAGAGGTAATTTAAATAGTTTAATAGAGGATTACTTTTTTAAAAAGTCCTTCTGCTTATTAACCATTTTCCCAACTTTTACATAAATCATTGCATTTAATTTCTTCAAACAACACTCTTACTCTAATTGCATTTAATTTCCTCAAACAAAACTCTAACATTGGTATTACATTTTACAGATGAGGGAACTAGTTGAGAAAGAATGAGTATACCTCCCCAAACATTTCTCACCAGCAACCATGTCAGATTCTAAGCCCAAATCTGATTCAGATAGCAAGCTCTTTCCGTTAGGTCTTTTAGGGAGTGTCATCAAAAAGATGAGACTATTAGTTAGCCTGTGAGCTGGACTTGGGCACTCGAAGGCTCCTGACTCCTCCCTTGCCCTTGGAATGTGGGTTCCACTCTCTCTTTCTCACTCCCCCAGCCTGCTTCAAGGACATATCTTTGAGACAGTGATGTAGTATTGAGAACACCAGCACGGTATATGTGACGGAGCCCAGCTTAGGCCTCTTTATAGATGGGCAGGTACAGGCATCCATTTGCCTTCTCACCGCCCAAGACAAGCATCACAGGTAATTTTCCTTTGCCTATTACAGTGGCCACCTACCAACCTGGAGTAGCCTGCCTCTCTCTCTTCTGTCTCTCCCTGCCCTCCAAATAGAGGGGTTGGCTTCAAGTTACAGCTGGGAAGCTCCCAGGAGGGTTGCCAAGTGAACCAACAATGCCAAGTGAATGTCCATTTAATGAGATGGGCCTGCAAAATTTCTTATGCAGGACTCTGAATTTGTTATTTAGGACAGCATGCCTGGAACCTTCTGCTTCTCCTGTGGTGGAAAAGGCCCCAGGCCAACTCCTCCAACAGGAGACAAAAATCTCTTTCTTCACCGTGTTGTATAGATGTCAATCCCTCCCAAACTGACTGACAGATATAATGCATCATAATAAAAATCAGTAGC
The DNA here is from genome assembly GCA_003697995.1 of Taxidea taxus jeffersonii. NCBI lineage: Eukaryota > Metazoa > Chordata > Mammalia > Carnivora > Mustelidae > Taxidea > Taxidea taxus. The sequence continues at coordinate 51,085 of ML108893.1, read as the reverse complement.
ATTTTGATGAAAACTGATAAACTGATTCTAAAACTCATGTGGAATGTAAGAGATGCAAAGTCATCTTCAAGATGGAGAAGATAGATGGAGGGGGAATAAGAGGAGAGGAACAAAACCAAAGGACTTACATGGCCACATGTCCAGACTATTACAAATCTCCAGTAAAGAAGACTTGTGGCATTTGCGTAAGATAACCAAACAGACCCAAGGTTGACAACTGAGAGTCAAGTAACAAACCCCAAACATACATCATCAATTGGTTTATGACAAACTGATATGCTACAGAGCAGTGGGGGAAAGGAAGCTCCTTTTAGTGAAAGGTGCCATATCGTTGGCTATCTGCATGGTTCTCTGCTTCACACCGGGCCAGTTTTGGGTGGTCACGGATATCACTGTGAATGTAAAACCATGAGTCTCCTCAAAGAAAAGATGGGCAAGTATATTTGTGACTTTGGGGGCAGGCATAGATTTCTTCTCTTTTTTTCCTCTTTATTTGCTTATATATTTCTGCCACAACAGGTTTATTCTCTAAAAGCTATGTAGGCAATACACAAAGCCAGCATTTAGTCTGATCTTAACTTCTGCCAAGTATTATCCATTCCAAAATTGTTTCATGAAGGTTTGGTCTCTAAACGTTGTAGATTCCATAATCGTCAACCTCACCAGAGTCTCTTTTCTTCTGCTGAATTTAACTCTTGTTTTTCAAGCATTTCTACTAAGCTTTATTCTGATCCCTGCCCACCTTGTTGTCCCTCTCTTACCATCTGTATAAGGTTATTCTCTCTCCTTTTTGGGGGCTTCGTAAGTGCTAAGTGGCCAGACTGGCTGGCTCAGCACTTGGTTTACTTCTGATTCTGCTGCCTCACCAGGACTGAAAAAAATGAAAAGCTGGGCTTCATGGAAGTCAGTGGCATAGTTTCCACTTATTACCATGTTTTGATAAGTTTCTAGAGTCATAATCTGATAGAATGTTTTCAAATACAAGCAGACATTAAGGAGGAGAATCTCTGTACTATGAAACCCTGTTTTACGCGGTAAGGATGATCTCTAGAAAATAAAATATTCTTCGGTATTGGGGACACTGATAATTCCAGTGGCCCTTCCTTCCAGGCCATCCCACTCCATCCTAACACAGGACTCTCCCTTTCTTTACAATAGAATCATTATTTGAGCATTTTATCTATAAAATTAATGTTTAGTGTTTAGCTCCTGCCCTGGGCCCTGACAACACAATTTCATTTCCTTCCTGGAGAGAAAGGAAAGTAAATAAACGCACCACATGGTTGCTTCATTTTATCAAGAGGAACTAAAATAAAATCTGTACCCTCAGACCTTGGCACACAGCAGACCCACAAAGAATGTTGATTACTGGGGTCAGAAACACTAAATTCTAGAAAATGATTTGGCTATAACAGTAGTTCAAGCAGGCTAGACTGAGACCCAAGGGGCTAAGCATTCGGCTTTGGATCCACCTGAGCTTTGGTCCACCTGAGCTAGGCCAACCTCAGGGATGAGCCCACACGTTGCCTGGGATGAGCCCTATGTCCCATGTGGGGACCCCACTCAGTGGGCTTGGCCACATGAGCCTCCAAGCAATGGAGAGAGAGGCCAAGGCCACAGGCAAGGGATAAAGAGAGGAACCAAGGCCCCAGGCCAGATTTCTTAAATAAGAAACAAACAAACAAACAAAAACCCCAAAACAAAACATGAAACAAAAAACGCAAAAACAAATTTAAAAACCACTAATCGAAATGAAGGAGATTTTCCTTAAAAACCCAAACTATGAATCAAAATGAAAAAACTTGATAAATTGTGCTCCCTTAAAATGAAGAATTTATGTTTACCAAAGACACCTTATGAAAGTAAAAAAAAAAAAAAAAGGCAAGCTACTGAGCAAGAAAAAGGGGTTTACAATATATAACTCACAAAGGATGTTTTTTCCCAGATTATGTCAAAAACTCTTACAATCAATTAGAACTAGCTAGACCATCCAACAGGAAAATGGATGGAAGACTTAAACTAGCATGGCACATTAAAAAAAATATCCAGAGTGGAATAGGGTGGGAGGAATGGGGTGGCTGGGTGTTGGACACTGAGGAGGGTATGTGCTATGGTGAGTGCTGTGAATTGTGGAAGACTGATAATTCACAGACCTGTACCCCAAAACAAATAATACATCATATGTTAATAAAAAATATAAATAAATAAATAAATAAATATCCATATGGCCAACAAATTTATGGAAAGTTATTTAACCTCACTAATCATGAGGGTAGTGCAAATTAAAAGCATGATGTAAGGGACACCTGGGTGGCTCAGTTGGCTGAGTGTCTGCCTTCAGCTCAGGTCATGATCCTGAGGTCCCAGGATCGAGCCCCACATCAGGCTCCCTGCTCTGTGGGGAGTCTACATCTCCCTCTTCCTCTGCCCTTCCCCTGTGCCAGGGTCAGGCCTCACCAGGTCCAGGGGTCCCCAAAGGATGGACAGTGTCACAAGAGGAATGAGAGAGCCACTCAACAGGTTGACTTTTTAGCAATCAGGCATCTCCCATTTATTTGATTAGTATGCTTCTTATATAGGCAGTGTCTAGGGTTACATCAGTACAGAAGGTTTTTTACAGTGACTAATGGAATAAAAGGGAACAAACCCAGATTAGTAATGAGTAGTTATATATAGAGGAAGGGTAGCGCTAATCATTGTTCTTAACCTTTAGTAGTACAATAGAAAAAATTTATATTTAAGGCACACTACATTCCGATGTGGCCATAAAATACGCAAGGACTTAGTGGTCTGATTACAAGATACGAGTAGGTCCTTGGGGTCCTGAGAAGGCGGGAGCATGACGTTTTTCTTTGAAGTTATCTAGTCTTTGTTGCGTGGAGTCCGGAGATAACTGATGATTTTTCCAGGCTTTTTCATGTGGAGTCATTGCCCTGCAGCTTTTATGCCCCCAAGTCTCTAGCCCAGGAGAGTGGGTCAGGCATATCTAGTCTAAGGGAGAGATATCAGGTCAGCAGAGATGGCAGGAGCCGTGCAAACCAGGCTAAACCAAACTGTGCAAACCCTGAGAGGCTTGGCTATCTATCAGGGCCTCAGCGGCCCCCAACACCCCTGCTCATGCTCTTTCTCTCTCTCAAATAAATAAATAAGGTTTTAAAAAATTATTTTAAAAGCATGGTGTGATACCACTGCATACCCAACAGAATTTCTCAAATAAATAAATAATAGCAAGTATTGTAAAGAACTTGCATGTTCTGCCCAGATCAGGATGGGAGGATATCCTCCAGCACAACCACAGTGGAAAACTACTGAACAGACCCATATAGCCCTCTTATGATCCAGCAATTCTATTCTTAGGTTTTTGTTCATCAAAACAAGATGTGCTCAGGGGCACCTGGCTGGCTCAGTCTGTAGAGCATGCAACTCTTGATCCCAGGGTTGTGAGTTCAAGCCCCACATTGGGTGTAGAGATTACTTAACAATAAAATCATTAAAAAATAGATGTGCTTAGCAAAAGACATGTGCAAAAATGTTCATAGCCAAAAAACAAATAGAAAAATAGCACAATGTTCTTTAACAGTAGAGTGGGTGAGTGAATTGTGGTAGATTCGTACAATGGTGGAATACTTAGAAATTAAAATGAATGAATGTCAGTCATAGACAACGTGGACAAATTGCACAAATATTATGGTTAGTAAAAAAAATTAAAAGACATGGAAGTAAGAATGCATAATGTATGATTCCGTTTCTATAAAGTCAAATAACTTAAAACCAATCCATGTTGCTAAAAGTGAGGATAGTGGAATTCTTCACAGGGGGAAAGCGGTAGTTTAGTAACTAACTGGGAGGGGACAGCCAAGGGCTTTTGCAAATTTGACAATGTTCTTTCCCCACACACCTCTGTCTAGTTTCTAGTTGCAGAAATATGCTTACTTTTTTTTTT
>ML108893.1:29782-46742 GCA_003697995.1 Taxidea taxus jeffersonii | reverse complement strand
GAGTCCCGCATCCGGCTCCTTGCTTGATGGGGATCCTGCTTCTCCCTCTGCCTCTGCCTGCCACTCTGTCTGCCTGTGCTCGCTCTCTCTGTCAAACAAATAAATAAAAAATCTTAAAAAAAAAAAAAAAAAGAATTTGATGAATTTTGTGCCCCCTTCTGTAGAGAAAAAGTAGGAGGTTTTAGATATGTTGGAATGTGGAGTAAAGTCATCCAGGCAAAGATAACAGTATAAACACATTTTGAATTTCCTGACCTACATTCTTTCTGAGGTACAAAAAACAAACAAACAAACAAACAAAAAACAAGGAAGTTAATTGCAGGCATTCGCATACCTTTTTACATCTTTTTTATTTTTGAAGCATATGAGTGCATTAATCTACTCAAAAAATTGAAAAGAATAGTATCTTCTGGGTTGCCTTATACTTACCCCTCTGAACACTTGAATTCTATAGTTGAACCAGAAAGAAAATCTGCCTTTCACTTCCAGTTTCCCATTGGTTATGTCTCCTGGATTTCTGGATTTCTCTAGGAGGAAAATTAAAATGATGACTAGTGATTAAAATTACTTATAAAATATAACATGAGAAGGAAAATCTGGTGGATAGTTTGAATTACTACTTCTAGATGAACCCAGAGATTTTTTTTCAATGCTTATTTCTTTTTTTTTTAATTTTTTTAAAGATTTTATTTATTTATTAGTTAGAGAGAGAGAGAAAGAGAGAGAGAGAGAGCATAGGCAGACAGAGAGACAGGCAGAGGCAGAGGGAGGAGCAGGCTCCCTGCCAAGCAAGGAGCCCGATGTGGGACTCGATCCCAGGACGCTGGGATCATGACCTGAGCCGAAGGCAGCCGCTTAACCAACTGAGCCACCCAGGCGTCCCTCAATGCTTATTTCTGATCCTGACTTCATGAATTTTACTATGAGGAAAAATAAGTGCAAACATTTATCCCATTTGTCTGATACATTTTAAGATGAGAGAAAAAAATGTGCTTAGATTTCTTTGTCCATTTAGATCGTTGTGATAATAAAGGGTGTGATACATGGGCCAGTTATTCATACCAATGTAAGTTCTCAAAAATGTATGCCTTTGCTCACAGGTAAACAAAAAAAGGGGAAATATATTCAATATCCTTACTGTTAGAAAAATATCTCAATGTGAATTCCTAACTGCCTTCTTCCAAAGAGTATAGGTGATAATGATTTTGAAGACTATTTTGATCAAAGATTTTCATTGGAATTGAAGGATTCATTAAGTTCCTAAGAGAACATCCCCAAATACCACAAAAGTACAAGTGAGAAAAATAAATGTTGATCCTGACACAAAAACCACTATGGTCCTATGAGTCTCTGGCATTACAAGTAATCAACTTGACTTATTCTACTAAAGCCAGGATGGCTGGCAGGGCAGTTCCGGATTTGAAGTCTGTCTCAAACACCTTGTTTATTGGAGAAGCAAATGGTACATCAGGTGGAGGACCACAATCGCTTGCACACTAAAATGACAACGAGCATCAAGTTGAAGAGCTTGGGACACAATCATAGCAATGCTTCAGTGTAAGGTTTTTAGAACAGAGACAGACCATGATTTTCCTTTTTCATTAAAACTCTTTTATTCCACTGTTCAATGAACCCAATGAGGAATCTTGATAATGCATGTTTGTTGATTGATGACAATGACAACAATAATTAACGAAAAGGCAGAAAAATTTCATCTGCTCTTTCCTGTTTATGTGATAATTAGGAGTCCTGGTAATCAGTGAATGGGTTATCTATAAACTTATTATACCTGCAGGCACCATACACAGTCACACAGAAGCCTTCTCAGAATGGGGGCACCTGAGAAGGTATTAATCTCCTTATTAAGGAGATTTATAGGAAAGGCTTACTCTTTCTTTGCTCTTCCTTCTGTATCTTCATTCCCTTGTGTCACAGGACATATGCAGGTAGTTGTTAAAGAAGTTGTTGTAAGAAGTGTTAAACACTGATGGTAAAGCATATCAGAGTTATAGGAAAATGTTGAACCAGTCACGTTCAAACAAGCTATTAATTAAAGAACTTCAGGTTTAAAGGGCCAAATAGTCTGCATTCCTGAGAAATCTCCATCAGTTTCTCATTCTGGTGAGTATTTTCACATTGTACTTTGCAGCCACAAACTAAGTGGATGTACATTTTTGAGTGTGGATTTATCACTTATAGCTCTGAATTAGGGGACTGTAAGGAAACATGTTGTATCTATGTATTTTAAAAAAATCTGTCCATGAAAAAGGAGCCAGGTGTTAGTTTCCATTTGGGGGAACATTCTCATGGAGGTACTGGAAGGCTAAGTCTGTCCATTTCATTTATTGTTCTTTAACAGGTTTTGTGGTGCCACCATCATCCTGTTCCGGTTCAGGAAGCTCATTCAGTGCTACTGCAACAGCCTCATTTGGCAGCTTGTCTTCTCACCGACCACTGTCAATCAAATCCAAGAGTCTTCCCTTTCTCCGAGCCTCACTGTCCATTCTCCTGCAGCTTTGATCTTGTCATTTCTCCACCGGACCCAGCGCCGCACCCACTTCCGCCTTTAACATTATATATTTTAATAAAAGCAAATGAGGTCCTTTCTCAGAACTATGTTTCTTTTCTCAACCAATAAAAATACATAGTCATCATATTTTCCATTTTTTTCCTTGACTGAAAGTAAACTCAAACAAAATTATATCTCAATCTAAGTTTTAATACATTGGTTGCTACTCTCTGACATTCCCCCCCCCCCCATAGCTCTAATTCTGAGCAATCCTTGAGTGGTTCTGAGTTTGCATTTTTAGTTTAGCAACTGTAAGTGGTCATGCTGTGCCTGTTATTGATACATGGCCTTCTAGCTCCAAATTCACCATTTATTACAGCTCTGAGGTAGTGGAATCAAGAGGAATGCCTTTAAGCATTTCTCCTTTACAGTAAGCATGATGTTAAGCTTTCTCAACAGATGGGGCTAGACGGACACTGTAGGAAGAAAGGACTCTCCCCACCTCTTCCCAGCTCCTGAGAGGTAGGATAGCCCAGTGATGATAAGGTTATCAGTGGCGCTCTGCCCCAGTCACATGCCCATAATGCATGGGCCCGTGACAGCCTTGCAGCCATTAAGTGGTCTGGCCATCCCCTTCCTGTGGGTCTCTTGGCAGGGGCGCTCTTTCAGGCCTTTTACTATAGCAGCACTCCATCTGCATGCTTGTATACTGGTCACCAGCTGCCACTTGCCCATAACCCAGCTCTGCCTTGCAGGATGGCTAGTGGGCTCCCTATTGCTCAGCACACCTATGCCCCTGACCACCATCTGCAATTTGCATCACAGACACCCAGTGTCCTGGTGCCCCTTTACCAGCTGCAGGTCTATGTGTGCAGTCAGCAGCCCCAGCAGCTCACTCGCCCTCTGTCTGAATTTCAGAGTGTTGGTTTCTGCAGACCAGCTCCACTGCACACCACTTGTGAACTTCTCTGGCATCTAGTGGGTTGCAAAGAGAACATTGGGAAGGGGTACTCTTTTGATTCTTCCTTAAGTGCCCTCCCACAGCCCTAGAGTACCACATAAAGGTTTTTTCATATATATATATATATCCTATAGTTAACCTTTTATCAAAGTTTAATAATTCTTTATTTTAAAAAGTCATTGTGTGGTTTCTAGCTCCTGATTGGATCCATTGATACATGCATATTTTGGCATACATTAAAAATAAATATAATTTAAAACTTACAACAGTAAAGCTTCTACGAGGTGTTGAGCTACATAACATCTAAAGTTTCAAGTAAAAAAATTACATTTTAGAAATAAAACTTTCAAAAGTACATAAATCCATTTAGAGTACTTAAATTTTTTAAAGATTCTTAATAAAGAGAATTCATCATGTCTTTTTTAGATTTGCAAATGGGTTCATTATCAGTGTCACAGGATTGGGAAGCGTAACTCCTGGATTCAAAGGAATTTTAGCAAACAATGCATCCCCTTTTTTAGCTCTCATTATTGCAAAATGGCAAGATGATAGTTTTTTTTTTTGTTGTTGTTGTTGTTTTGTTTTGTTTTGTGGTAAGCCTTTAAGTTTTTTTGTGGTAGAGCCTCGAGCTTACCAATTTCTTTCTCCCCATGGTTATTAAAACTAGGATAGAAATAAATCAGTTAATTTAATTTATGTTCCTGTAGTCAGAAAATATGTGGCAGCAGGGGTTTTGTAGCTGACTTTTCTGAGGCTAAATTGAATTCCAGCACCAAATTAACATTTCACATAACTTCATACAGTTTTCACTCCTGGTGGAATTATTCAGCACCACTGTGGGCAAACCTCTGAGGGAAGACAAATCAGTAAAAATTTCACATAAAACAAGGAGACAAATGCAAATGATCTACCTTTAGGGTTAGGGTAATTATTTCAGGAAAGAATCAGTCTCTGGTGTTCATGGGGCACAAGTAATGGGGTTGTGGAAATAGGCTAAGAACAGAGGGAGAAATGAGAATTCACAGAGAACGTAGAAGGAATAGTCTCTTCATCTGACATGGTAGAAATTCAAGTTGTAAATAAGCGAGCAGAAGACCAGAGGATCTTTTTCTAGAGAAACTAGACAGCAGCAAAGAGGACCCTGATTCCCATCCCATGCTTGTCAGGAGACAGGACTTCTAAAACCTTAGTGACTCCAACCAGGTAGAACTTGATTTTTCTTTCATGAAAGAAGAGGCATAAGAACATTTAGGATGGTCAGCAGCTCTGCCCAGTACCAGGGACCAGGTCCCTTCCTGCTTACTGTTTTCTACATCCCTTGGGACGCTGTCTTTCTCAACATGGTGGAGGTTGCTCACCAGCACCCTGTCAGCATTTCAACCCTGAAGAAACAAAAAGCAGAGGGCAAGGAGGAAAGTGACTAGGAAGTTACCCCACTAGGAGGTCACTCCAAGGGAGGCTCTAGCTGAGGAGCTATGTGCCTGCTGATGTTTAAAATGGTAGAAGTGACAAAGGGAGGTTAATATAGGTAGGAAAACAATTAGCAGTTGCTGTTATAACCACAGTTTAAATCCCTAACTGTACCATCACACTGCTAGTAAGCCACTGTCAGCAAACTTTATTCATATATATAGAACCTTAGAGAATTTGGGCTTTGCTCTGAAAAAAAGAATAGCTGACTGCGATGATCATTAAGTAAGCTGCAAAAGAACACTTTTGTATTACAAATAGCTCCATGGAGAAAATAATGAATCTAGGTAGAAAGAATTGTGTACATTTTTTTTTAAAGAGAAAAGAGTAACAGTCTTTCGGAAAGCACATAAAATGGTCTTAAAAGAAATCGAAAAATTCAACAAAAGGGTTGGAATGTAAAGCCAGAGAAATTTTCCAGAAAATGTGTGTAGGGTTGAAGGTAGGAATGAAGACAAAATGCATAACAAAGGTATATAATCAACAAGGAGATATGATATCAGGTTAATTTGACTTCCGTGAAGAAACATTATTAAAGAAATTACATAAGGAAATTTCTCAGAACAGAAGAACGTGAGTTTATAGATTGAAAGGGCTCATGAAGGGGTGCCTGGGTGGCTCAGTAAGTTAAAGCCTCTGCCTTTGGCTCAGATCATGATCCCAGCATCCTGGGATCAAGCCCCATCTCAGGCTCTCTGCTCAGCAGGGAGCCTGCTTCCCCCCCAACGCCCCGCCTGCCTCTCTGCCTACATGTGATCTCTGTCTGTCAAATAAATAAATAAAATCTTTTTTAAAAAAGGGCTCATGAAGAACTGACAAAATAAATGAAAAAATAAAAGATAGGAAAGTGCAGTGACATATTTTAGAATATCATGGGTAACAAGTATATCCTAAAACTTTCCAGAATAGGGGGAAAATCAGAAGTTCGGGTGACCTCTCACTTCTCAGTACTGGTACAGGAATTAATAAGACAACAGAGAAATTCTTTTCAAATGAAAGAGAAAATTATTTTTACCCAGTTCTTTATACCCAGCTGAATTCTCAGTTGAGTGTGAAAATAAAGACAATTTCAATAAAGTCAGGACTCAAATTTTTACTTCCTATGTATCCTTTCTTACGTAGCTCCTAAAGAATGGGCTTCAAACCAAGAGAGAGGAAAGCATGGACCCAAGAACCAGAGAAAGTAACAAAAGCGAACCTGCAGAAGGCAGAACATCCCCTGTGGGATGCAGCGTGTAGCAGACACTGTCAGATATCCTGTCCATATCACTAGAACTGTAACACCTCAGCACAATCTGAACAGCTTCCAGGTTCTGCCAACCTTTGCCCAGACTTCTTCCAGAACAATTTAAAGCTACTCTGATTTTTACCTGTAAGGATAAAAGGGAGATAATCAATACCTTCAGAAGCAGATCTCAATCAACAACTGATGGAAACTAGTGTATCAATACCCCAACTCCCTCACCTTAGGGCGATCACTTTCTCTGAGTGAGGTGTGAGTTCAACATCTTTACCAGTTTCCCTGGGATTAGGCTCTGGTCATCCTAATTGCCTTGATCACATACCCCTTACTGTTGCCTTCCCTTCCCTACTTCACTGCCTTACTCATCTCTTGGTGTTTCCTGCCATTCCTAAACAAACCTCTTAACTTTAGTTCTTGTTTCAGGCTGTGCTTCTGGTAGAACCCAAACTAAAACCAAGTGAGAGAATGAACTTTGGAAGAATGAACCATGGGGACAAAAAAGCGAGCTGATAATATTCTGTTGTCCCTGAACATTCAGACAATATTGGTGGATCAAAAAAATCTCTTGGAGCACTTAGGAGGAATATAAGGCAGTTATAAAGAAAAGAAACATGCTCACAGAACACTACTTGGTCCAGTGCAGTGATCCTTCCATGCAAACATTATATTACTGATTTAACTAAAGTTGGGCAATAATCATATTGGAAAAAAGAATGAAAAAAAACAGACAATTGAATCTTTGGCTATAATCAATAGATTGATGGATAATTTATTTAAAAATGGAAAAAATATAATTTCTAAAAACATGGTGATAAATACCAGGAAAAAAAAAATGCTTTAAGAAGTAACCATGGTTCTCTGGGACTAGGGAAAAGGAATTGTGTGGGTCTGGTTAGTACATGATTTTGTTAAATGTATATATGTTTAAAATTAATTTTAAAGATAAGTAGAGTGGATAGGTCAAGAAACAGCTGCACTTCTAATTTGGTTTATAATTTATAGAATTATGCACAAAAATTGAGATTCTAAAGATAAAACTTAAATATAAAATGTGAAGAGAAATAGGAAAAAATGTCTTGGAGTTATTTATGCCCACCTTTACTGTTTCAATATTTGTTTGCATATATATGCATTTATTTTAGATCATTTTAAAGGGATTCAAATAAAAGAATATATTAAAAAATGAAGAAATAATTCATATCTGGACTCTGCCCTGCTCTGATGTGCTCAGGGAAAATGTTAAGGAAGGAACCATGAAGGATAGACGTTTAAAAATCTCTGCCATATCTTCTGTACAGATAAAGAATGAAGCCTTAGGTAGATAATTCTTCATCTGAACACATTAGTAATATGAAAATAGAAGCATACTTAGTTAGCAATTCAATTATAATCCACTAAGAACATGATGTAGAAGGTGACTTTTCAGATAGCACAGATATTAATTTCCCTTATGAAACTGGGAAAAACTGGGGCGCCTGGGTGGCTCAGTCATTAAGCATCTGCCTTCGGCTCAGGTCATGATCCCAGGGTCCTGGGATTGAGCTCCACATTGGGCTCCCTGCTCTGTAAGAAGCCTGCTTCTTCCTCTCCCACTCCCCCTGCTTGTGTTCCTCTCTTGCTGTCTCACTCTGTCAAATTAATTAATTAATCAATTAATTTAAAAAAAAAGAAATGGGGAAAAATTTTTTCTTTCCCAGCCCACACCAATATCCAAACCAAGCCATTTGTATTGGTAAAACATTCTTAAACACAGATACAAAAATATATACCAAGGATTTGAATGTATATAATGCATTTAAAGCATCAACTACCTAATTATATAAGATTCAGTGGACTCGGTAGCGAGGATAATTGCATGCAGTATGGGGGGATACCCTACAGAACCAGATACAAATTCGGTTTTATTGTATGTCTGAGAAAACATGCACTACAGTAAAGGAGTAAAGTCAAATCATGTGATGTAAATAATAATGAACTAGAAAATGAATTCAAACAACTTTAACATAATAAGCAAGCAAAGTCATGTTTGTAAAATTATTACTTAATGAAGGAAAATTTTCCTGAGTCGGTTTGGTGGCAAAGGAGAGGGACGGAGGCAGAGACAGAGGTGAAGAAAGGAGAGCCCGTATCTGAAAGAGGAATTGTCAGTATTCATCCACATTTCACCCCAGGGAAAAGGTCAGCATCGCCTCGTCCAGTCCCACTGATGTTAGACGAACCAAAGCAGAGGCCCGGCGGCGAAACCAGGACGTGAACTAAATGAACATGTTTGGGTTTTCTCTGCCTGTGGTGATAAAGCTCCTGGGAACACCAGACCATGCTGACAGCTCAATTTCTTTGAAATGACCCATCTGCTCCTGTCTCAGAAGGCAACGCAGTTGTGTTTCCATATGTTCTAAATTTCATTTTAGATTTTTAATATAAAATATCCAGTCTCCCTTCCCCTACTCAAACCCGCTAATGAGCAACAGATGGAGCAAGTTCCTCTGTCATAAAATCTTCTGATAAAGTCTTTTTAAGCCATCTCAGCTCATGAGCATGGCTAACAATAGCTTCCACTTCCATAGATCATATTTTTGGTGCATCCCATGGAAATAATACCTATAATACACAGATATTTAAATGGCGCCAGCAGATCATGTGGCAATTCTATCTGCAGAGTGTCTGGGGGACCCCTGGGGCTCATGCCACATCCTCACGCCCCAAATCAAAAGCGGGAAACTCATGTTTGCGATAGTAGCTTGTGGACTTCTTGGGGGTTTGTACTTGCTTTGTAGGCAGGGTAGGCAAATATTCGATATGTGAGAATTCAGATAACAAGAGAAACCTCAATGGCAGATAAAGAAATGAACAGCTCACGCTAAAAAAAAAATTCTGTTTGGGATGACAATAGCAAATGCTATAGGGGTCTGATAAAGAGAAATGAGAGTTTTGGGTAGAGAGATAAAGAGAGAGAGATACAGGCCAGAACAGATGTCCGAAAAGAGCCACAGACAAAAGGGAAGTGCGGCCGAGGCCAGCTGTACTCTGCCCCTGTCCCTACACAGGAGGCTGCTGCTGGCCCCTCAGGGTGCCCTCCTCTGCCAGCCTCTCTGCACCTGACATTGAGCCCCACCTCCAGGGCCTGTTCAGTGGGGCCATAGCATTGGCCCCCAAAGCTGCTGGAGCCAGGCTTCACCCATGTGAGGATGGAATCAGTGGATAGATGCCCCAGGTCCTCACCCCTGGAAACGCCTACTCAGGATTGTGTCCCCCACACTCTTGGAGCACAGTCGGCCTCCCTGAGCCCCATCACCAGCCACAATAATCACCCCAGTCAAGCTCCTTCCTTCAGCGGCCCTCCCTTTCTCATCTGGTCATCTCACTATCCATTCGCTAAACACTGCTTTCCGGGGCCACCTGCCAAGGAAACCAGACATCCACAAATCCTCATCAAAGGGGAAATCCCAATTAAAATCTATAGATTTCCTAGAAGCAGGAGCAGGCAAATGGCTTTCAGGACCATCGGCAGACACCCTCCGTGTTGGGTTGGATTCTCTAAGTTTCTGTTGCCTCTAAAGTTCAGTGAAAGCCTCTGAGCCCCCAGGACCTGTGCAGAGTATATTTGGGGAAATAAGAACAAAAGAGGCCTGTGTTCCCCCACAGAGGCCTGTGAACAAAGAGAGGAGACAAGCAAAAGGGCTGGGACACAAATGAGAGATTTCAGAGGAGGCAACCCTTGGACCACGTGGTGAGTAGAAGGAACCACAGTGTCCAGGGTACCCCAAGATGTATGAGTGATGGATGGGGGTTTCTCCTCATGTGTGGGATACCTGCTTAGGCCATTTCACTTTTCTTGCTAAGGACAAGGGAAGACCTGGGGACACACAGGTGGCCGCCATGTGGGCCTCATGCATCAGTCTGTCAGAGTTTGTTTTCTCAAAATGGAAGAAGGAGGTCCAGACACAAACACAAATCCCTTTCATGTTAGGCAGAAGTTGAGACGTAGCATTAGTGAGGCAGAGGGCGAGGGCTTGCAGGTTCGTAAAGGGCAGGACTCCCTTCAAATGGGGAGAGTGGGCTAGGAACATGGGGTGTGTTGAATTGAATCTAAATACTGAGGAGCTAAGGGATTAGCATGTGTGCAAGGGTGCAGTGAGGCAACTTTGGAAATGCTTGGCTGTGAGCCCACATCCATGTCCAAGACCTTACACTCAGGAAATGTATTAACTTTCTGGAATGGGTGTATTTAGGGACCTCATTACGGACAGAGTCCTAATGACCACAAAGGCAAAATAGTTTCTGATACATAATTTTTTACTTGAAAAAAAGTGTGCACTTTGTGTCCAGAAAAGGAAAACCATCAACTACAAGATCATCAATAATTCTACAGGCACAAAGCACTAAATGTGAACAAATTATCCTTTCTAGACACTTACTACCATAAATGATGGTGCAAAGGAGATAGTAGAGCTAGTAAGCTGAAGGGATCTGTATTGCATTGAAGGTGGCACATTTTTCTCCCTCTTTTGGGAGAAATTATACTGGTGACTCCATAGTATATTTCTTTGCCTTGTCTCTCTGTAGTTCCAGTAGTTCAATCTCCAAAGACAACTTATATAGCTCCATGGCCATTTTCGCATCCGCTGGGTTGGGGAGACACTGCATGATCTTTCTGCCTTTGCGGACATGTTCACAGTCTTCGGGGAACACCTGAAAGAAAAGTAGAGGATGGGTGTGGTTGAGTGGCTTCTCTCCAAATCAACAAGGAGCAGGGTTGAAGGGGGACTCTTGGCAATGACAGGACTATAGCTCAGAGCCAAGACCAGGCTCAGAGCCAAGACCAAGCCCAGAACTGCCCGGTGAACAGGAAAACCAGAAAACGCCTTGGGTCCCAACATAGTCCTTCCCATAGGGATAGGGATGTATTCTGAGACAGCTTCATAGGGGGCTTCTGTGAGGGCAGAGATGCCCAGATGATACTGAGACCATCCAGAAATGGAACACAGTATATTATACAGTCCAGAAAAAGTCCCAGGTACTCTTCTCCCTAAGGGGCTTGGTTTTTCCTTCGCCTCCAGTGAGAGAGGAAAGCTTGTCACTCCTACCCAACCACCGTGTTCAAGAAAGAAGAAAGTTCCTCTGAAGGACTCAGAACTGACTCCTGACAAGTTAGATCTCACCACCACTGTGGGCTGGGAAGTGTTTAAGGGGAGGCCCCAATCTTAGGATTGGCTAACACAGGAGCTTTTCTTGAATCACGTCACTTACCCACTCGCACTTGGGCAACTCAGGGTACCAGGTTCTGCTCTCTGAGCATGTGACACTTTGGGGACCAACCACTTCATAGCCAGAGTCACACTGGATGGTGACATTTGAAGATTGGAGATATTGATACTTATCCACGGACAGCTTTGCATGGGCTATTTCTGGTTTTGGACACAGAGCTACAATGGAAACACAGTTTTAAGCAATATGAAAATCTAAGGAAAAAGACATGACAACAGGCTAGGATTATAAGAATTAACTATCATGGGTGCTGTGAATTGCTTTATCTTTGGTTTCGGTAACAGTAATATTTGTTAGCATTTTGGCTGAGCATTGGCCACACTGATATAACAGACTCAGGATGAATATTTTATGTGATTCAGCTCTGTGAGGTAAGGACTGTTATCACTCCCATTTTTCTGGGAGAAAGTTGAGATACAGACAGATCAAGGAAGTTGCCCAAGGTCTTCATACTTTTCAAGAACATGATATTATATTTAAAAAGGCATGTGACCCCAGGTCCTCAGCTATCAAAGCAAGTATCCCTCATCTCTTGATCCCAGTAAGACATGAGCTATGAAATGTTCCCTCCTGCTGATTGGCCTCTGTGTGTAATGGAGACTATGGTGGCAAATCATCCCCAGAGTTGCTGATGGCAACGTGCTATTAACCTGTGTGCCTGTAAAAGTCAGACCTGACCTTGACTTGTCCTGTCCCCACAACATAGTAGGAGCCCTCCCACCGCAGCCAACAGCGTGCACACGTGGGGCCTTGTGCCAGGCTGTGATGGAAGTCTTTGCCACTTCATGATGTTTGCAATTAGCCCATGAGAGCCCACATTCATGCTAGAGCAAGCTTGCGTGAAAATTTTGCCACAGGCCATAGATGAAATGGGCCATGTGCAGAATTTTCTGGAAATATACAGGAAAGTGGGCATAGGGGCTGAATTTTGTGACTGGGAGAAAGAGGAAGGGATGTTGATGTTTATGTGTTCCCTTTGTACTGTTTGCATCCTGATCACAGTCATGATTTCAAATAAATCAGATCAAATGCTTCCATGCTTTTGTGACTGAAAAGGGAGCTGGAGTTACCTTTACACCGAGGGGCTTCAGGTGTCCAGTGTGAAGAACGGCAAGAGAGTTTGGCCTCTCCAACCAGAACATATCCTTTCTCACATCTATATATCACTTCATTTTGTATGAATACACGCAATCCTTTTGTTTCTTCGTAATATCCGTGGGCAACCTCAGGAGGGAAATCACAGTCTTGACGGTGAGAGATAAAAGTGAGAGAGTGTGACCTTGTCGAATGTAAAAAATATCTCATCCCAGAATCTGTGTGTTTTGTAGGAGGCTCCATTCTGCCTGTCATCTTCTCTGCCCAGGGGAACACTTAGCCCAACCCAAGACCTGGGCTGCCCTCCTGTAAGCCTCAGGCTGAGGAACCATCCTGGCCCCATCATTAGACTGCTTGGTGGTCATCTCTAATATCTTCAAAAGGATAATGGGAATGGTTAAAATTAATACTTTGTTCAACCCCCACGTTGAGTTCTTGGCCTTTGTGGTACAACTTGTCATCCAAGAAGTCAAGTAGAAGCCATTGATCTTGCTCATCTCCATCCCCCTTGAAGCAAAGGCAGCATATTAAAAAATATATCATATACCAAGGTGGCAGGGGAAATGGGGGAATTGGTGCTACTCTTAAGGAACTGAAGCTGCCTCCCATTATTGCCATTTACTTTCCCAGTCTGTCTACTAGAGAAGTGCGATTCTAGGACATTATAGTCAACTATTGAAAATGAAACAACATTTTTGTTCTCATTTCAGATGTGATATTTTTGATGGAGTAGATTTTTGTATCTTCAGGGAAATGAGGACCACTGGTTTAGCAGATGCCTTCTTTCCATCCCTATCTGAAAAGAGGGTCAGAGACAGTTTGCATACACACAGAAGGATCAAGTCACGTATTTGTAGTTTTAGCCCTGGGGTCTGATAACTTACTTGCCGCTGTCATAATAGAGTCTGATACTCTGATTATCTGAACATCCACATTGATCCAGAATATCAATGGCATTATGTTAGTTCTACTGAATGAGCAAGAAGAAACTAGCATGTTGAGATAGATAGATAGACATAGAAAGATAGTTAGATAGATAGATAGATAGATAATCCATCTGGGTTCCTAGTGCAGACTTCCTAAACCCTTGTAAATTCCTAAATGCCTAGAATACTAAGAAAACATCTTTTGTTCTATTGAGGCAGTTGCAGTGTACTTGTCCTGTGATGTAGCAAAGCCTCATACATTGAAAGTGGTTATAGTCAGGAAGCACACAAATATCAATGGGACTATCATAGCATATACCCTTGGGATCCTGAAGCAAGGCCATGCAATGTGCTGTTTGAGATATAACTCTTGACATGTTGTTTGGTCCTGATAGAAGCTGTGCCTGATACTCGGTCATGAAGTGAGCACGTGCCAAAATCATGATCTTGGTCAATCAGAACCAAGTTATAAGGCCAGGCAGACAATAAGCAATTCATTATAAAATGGAAGTTGTCGTCTGGGATTGAGCATTTGCAAGGACCAGACGGCACAAGCAGCCTGCCCAGATAGGGAGCAAAGATCCTCCTTGTCCCTATCCACTGTTGCACAAGGGCCTCTTGAGCTCATGCTCATGGCTGTGTGCAGTATCCATTATAACCAACTGACAGAAGAGAGAGAAGCCAAGCCTTACTCACAGATGTGTGTTTTGGGTATGTGTAAGCTACATGGACGGAAGCTGCTTTAGAGGCTGATCAGGAAAAGATGGTAATAAGGAAAAATCTTAGATGATCTGGTCATTCACTTTGTTGGAAAAAGAAGTGGGCTAAAGATAGATGAAATTAGCCTGGAATGGCCCAGAATGAATGGCTTGTTTGGCAATGCCCTTAAGGGCAAAGATTGGAACATTAGGCCCAGGGAGATCTGGGGTAGGTAGAAGAGTAGGTGACCTGATATATGAGAACCAAAGGAAATGTGAAGTTTTTATTTTGCATGTTAACACCAGCAGAGCATCCCCAGTAGGGTAGGCATTAAACAATTAAACAATGTCTCAGCAAGTTAAAGTCAGCCATCTTCTGTCATTGGCCTTTCCAGTGCTGTCACAAGAAGAAGAGGAGCAAAGGGGTGGTATGGATGAAGAACAAGCATGGGCGCAACAACATGACTGCCACTTACCAAGGCTGTCACTGAATCTTCAAACTGCCAGCCACAATGTTAAGTCTTTAATATGATACCATCCCTCGATATAACTACAAAGCCACTTGGTAGCAAGTTGACTATATTGCATCCCTTCTACCTAGAGGGATAAGTATGTCTTTTTACAGAAATACACAAGTGTTCCAGGTATGGGTTTGCCTTTTCTGCTTGTGGGACTTCAGTCAGCACTGTTATCTGAAAGTTATATTGTTTAAATAATTGGAAATGAACTACACTATGTGCAACTAGAAAACCCACTCACAGCAAAAGAGGTGTGGTGCTGAGACCATGGCCATGGAATGTACTAGTCACATTACAGACTGTATCATCCTGAACCTATAATTCTGTTTGGACATTGGAATGGCCTGATAAAGGCACAGTTGAAGTGCCAGTTGAGAGGTAATATTTTATAGTGATGAGATTTCACAATATTACCTTATAAGATCTTCTGGAACACAGCACTCTGAACCACTTTAGGGCTCCTTCTTACACACAAGGCAAGAAGAAACATCACCGTCCAGCAGGGATAATTGTTCTTGACCATCAATAGATAGGGCCATGGAAAAACAATGGGAGATGTAGGATTTTATTTAGCATCTAAATGCTCTTGGTGAGGGAGAGGCAGGCATTTCACACTGGGGAAGAGTCTGAAGAACTTAGAGACAGCAGAAGGAAGGAAGAAAGTTTGTGGAAGAAAGGAAGCAAGTTTAGAAAGATAGGTTCAAACAGATTTAGGTGGTTCTTGAACTGCAGATTAAGGCATAGGAACAGAAAGAAGAGGAGAAAAGACAATAAATACCAAGAAACAGAAGGCAATAATTGAAAAGTTCAGCTGATCTATTAGATGTGGCCTATTTCTACTGATTCAGAAAAGAAAATCAGGAAGGTCAAGAGAGTGGGAATAAACAATGAGGAGGAAAAAGAAAGTTGGATTGGGAGGTGGGCAGTGATTTCTAACAAATTTATCCACTCCAACAATCATGCAGGGTATACAAATTCTTCCTAATTTGAAACCTTCCCTTAATAATCTCCATCACTTTGATATCCAGAAACATGGAACAAACTGAGGGTTGCTGGAGGGGAATGGTGTGGGGGGATGAGGTAATCATGAGGAGGGCACTTGATATAAACAGCACTGGGTGTTATATGCAAGTGATGAATCACCAAATTCTACCCCAAAACTAATAATACACTATGTGAAAACCAACCTGAATATAAATTTTAAAAAGAAGAAAAAATAACATAAAATTCCATAAGCTCTTACGCTCATCACATGTTGGTGTTTTGGGATGCCACATGCCATTTTCTTGGCATCTAGCTTCAAACCGATGTTTCTTATGACACTTATAATAAACTACATCTTCATAGAAATAAGCACAGCTATTCACAGAGCTAGTGCGTTGTGAAATGATTTCACCATTCTCCAGCTCTGGTATTGGGCAGCAAACCTCTAAAAAATAAAAAGTGAGTCAAATGGTTAGTAAAATCACTGCAATGAGACTCCCATGGATAATAAACTCATTTCTGCTTCTCAAGATTTCACCACAGAAGAGAGATTGGGGAGCAGAAAAGGGTACCTGAGGCCCTCTGGGTCTGCTCTCCCTGTCCCTGATTGCTAAAGTACTCCAACCTAGTCATTTCCCTTAATTAAAAAATTTCATTAGGAGCCTCCAAAATGAGACACTGGATGAAACCTGCATGTAAATGTAAATTTTCAGAAGTATTCAAAAGCAATGACAAGTAACATTCATTGCTTATGATTTCATTAGGGTTACATCATTATTAACCTCTTTAATACCTTACAGTTGCTCAGTCACAGGAGGAAAAATGTCCTTAAAAGTTTATATCACTTATTTGTGGAGCATAAGAAATAACATGGAGGACATGGGGAGATGGAGAGGAGAAGGGAGCTGAGGGAAACTATGAGAGACTGTGGACTCTGAAAAACAATTTGAGGATTTTGAAGGGACGGGGGGTGGGAGGTTGGGGGAGCCTGGTGGTGGGCACTTATTATGGAGGGCACGTATTCCATGGAGCACTGGGTGTGGTGCATAAACAATGAATTCTGCTACACTGAAAAGAAATTAAATTTAAAAAATGGAAAAAAAAGAAAGAAAATCCAGTCAGAGTTAAAAAAAAAAAAGTTTATATCCACCTGACAGTTAATGCACAGAAATAAAGTTAAATTACTGCATATGGTCAGGATTTTTCTTTTTTGATGCCAAATTTAAGAGAAATAACTATTCAAATTCTTCCATTTTTAATGCAATAATAGCTGATAAAGATTTTTTTT
>ML108893.1:14428-29382 GCA_003697995.1 Taxidea taxus jeffersonii | reverse complement strand
TTTTTTTTATTCATTAGTAGGAATACTTTCAGGTAGAATTTGATATTGCTTGATGTAAGAGAAAATATCAGAGCAGATTAAAATGCCCTATTCTTCACATCAGGAGCTTGACTAGCACTACGATGGTCTTTAGGGCATACTCAAACACTCTCACCACTCATTTATTTATGAATTACAATAAAAATACCCAACATTCACATTTTCTAAATTATAATATTACTATTTATGTAATACCATAGAAAATACTTTTAAATATCTAAGTCATAAGTTCCAAACCCGCACTGAATCAGATTTTCTGATAATTAAGATAAATATCATTTCACTTCTGCTTTTTAGTTAAGTATAACCTTTATTAAGTGATTAAATTAAAAAAACTATAGTGAGTAACATAAATATAATTTTAAAGTAAGATTTTAAATTCCCAACAAACAAAAGTCCAGGGCCAAATGGTTTCACTGTTCACTGGTGAATCCTACCAAACATTTAAAGAAGAGTTAATATCTATTCCTCTCAAACTGTTCCAAAAGTAGAAGAGGAAAGAAAACCTCCAAATTCATTCTACAAAATCAGTACTACCTTGAAACCAAACCCAGACAAAGACACCACACAAAAGAAAACTGCAGGCAATACTCCTCATGAACAAAGATGCAAAAATCCTCAATCAAATATTAGCTAATTAAACACAACAATACATTAAAAGGACCATTCAATATGATCAAGTGAGATACATACCAGGGATGGAAGTATGGTTCAATATTTGCAAATCAGTGAATGTAATACATGAAATTAACAAGAGGAAAAATTTTTTAAAAACATATGATCATTTCAAATGCAGAAAAAACATTTGACAAAATATGACACTCATTCATGACAAAATGTCTCAACAAAGTGGGTGTAGAGTAAATAAATATACCTTAACATGATAAAGGCCACATATGAAAAACCTATAGCTAACATCATACTCAATGGTGAAAAACTGAAATATTTCTATTTCAGTTGATCCTCTAAGATCAGAAACAAGTCCACTCTTATAATTTTTATTCAACATAGTAATAGAATTCCTAGCTGTACCAATCAGACAAGAAAAAGAAATAAAAAGAATTCAAACTGGTAAGAAAGAAGTAAAACTGTCCTATTTTCAGATGACATGATACTATATATAGAAAACCCTAAAGACTCTACCAAAAAATGGTTAGGACTAATAAGTTCAGAACTGCTGCAAGGTATAAAATTAACATATAGAAATCTATTGTAGTTTTATACACTAACAATGAGGTAGCAGAAAAACAAAATAAGAAAAGAACCCAATTTACAATTGTATCAAGAAGAATAAAATACTAGGAGTAAATTTAACCAAGGAAGTGAAAGACCTCTACTTTGAAAACTATAAGATATTGATTAAAGAAATTGAAGATGACAGCAAAAAAAGGAGAGATATTCAATGCTAATAGATTGGAAGAATTACAATTATTAAAATGTCTGTAGTAACCAAAATAATCTACACATTTAATGCAATCCCTATCAAAATACCAAAAGCATTTTTTCACAGAACTAGAATAAATAATCTTAAAATTTATATGAAACCATAAAGACCTCTAATAGCAAAAAAAAATCCTTAGAAAGAACAAAGCGTAAAGTATCACAGTCCTGGATTTTAAGAAGTACTACAAAGCTATAGTAATTAAAACGGTATGGTACTAGCACAAAAATAGATACATAGATCAATAGAACAGAACAGTGAGCCCAAAAATAAAGCCATGCTCATATAGTCAAGTAATCTATGACAAAGGAAGCAAGAATATACAATGGGGAAAACACAGTCTTTTCAATAAATGGTGTTGGGAAAACTAGACAGCTATGTGCAAAAGAATGAAACTGGACCACTTTCTTACACCATACACAAAAAGGAATTCAAAATGGACTAAAAACCTAAATGTGAAACCTGAAACCATAAAACTCCTAAAAGAAAACAGAGGCAGTAATCTCTTGGACATTTACATCAGCAACATTTTTATGGATCTGTTTCCTCAGGCAAGGGAAGCAAAAGCAAAAATAAACTATTAGGATTACACCAAACTAAAACACTTTTGCAGAGTGAAGGAAACCATCAGCAAAACAAAAAGGCAACCTACTGAATAGGAGGAGATATCTGTAAACAATATATTCAATAAGGGGTAAATATGCAAAACATATAAAGAACTTATCAAACTCAACACTGAAAAATTGAATAATTGAATAATCTGATTAAAGAACAGGCAGAGTACTTGAATAGACTTTTTTCTAAAGAAAACATCCAGGTAGCCAACAGACTCATGAAAGGAGAATCCTCAAAGGCATTTTTATTTATTTATTTATTTATTTTTATGTGTGTTTGGTTTTTTTATTACATGAAAATCGAGTTTCCTTTTTTATTTTTAAATTTTTTATATTATTTTAGTCACCATACAGTACATCATTAGTTTTTGACATCGTGTTCTATGATTCATTGTTTGCATAATCCATGCCCTCCTCAATACCCATCAACAGGCTCAGCCAACCTTCCATCACCCTCCCTTATAAAACCCTCAGTTTGTTTCTAAGAGTCCACTGTCTCTTATGGTTCCTCTCCCACTCCGATTTCCTCCCCTTCATTTTTGCCTTCCTTCTCCTAAAGTCCTTCAGGCTGTTTCTTATATTTCACAAATAAGTGAAACTATATGATAATTGACTTTCTCTGCTTGACTTACTTCACTTAGCATAATCTCCTCCAGTCCCATCCGTGTTGATGCAAAAGTTGGGTATTCATCCTTTCTGATGGCTGAGTAATATTCCACTGTGTATATGGACCACATCTTATTTATCCATTCATCTGTTGAAGGGCATCTTGGTTCTTTCCACAGTTTGGTTATTGTGGACATTGCTGCTATGAACATTGGGGTGCATATGGCCCTTCTTTTTACTACATCTATATCTTTGGGGTAAATACCCAGTAGTGCAGTTGCTGAGTCATAGGGTAGCTCTACTTTTAATTTTTTGAAGAACCTCTACACTGTTTTTCAAAGTGGCTGCACCAAATTGCATTCCCACCAACAGTGTAAGAGGGTTCCCCTTTCTCCACAACTTCTCCAACACGTTTTGTTTCTTGTCTTGTCAATTTTTGCCATTCTAACTGCTGTAAGGTGGTATCTCAATGTAGTTTTGAGTTTCCCTGGTGACTAATGATTATGAACACTTTTTCATGTGTCTATTAGTCATTTGTATGTCTTCTTTGGAGAAGTGTCTATTCATGTCTTCTGCCCATTTTTTGACTTGATTTTTTTGGGTGTTGAGTTTGAGGAGTTCTTCACAGATCTTGGGTATCAGCCCTTTGTCTGTAGTGTCATTTGCAAATATCTTCTCCCATTCTGTGGGTCGCCTCTTTGTTTTGTTCACTGTTTCCTTTGCTGTGCAGAAGCTTTTTATCTTGATGAAGTCCCCCAAATTTCATTTTTGCTTTTATTTCCCTTGCTTCTGGAGATGTGTCTTGAAAGAAGTTGCTGTGGCTGATGTTGAAGAGGTTAGTGCCTATGTTCTCTTCTACGATTTTGATGTATTCCTGTCTCATATTGATATCTTTCATCCATATTAAGTTTATCTTTGTGTATGGTATAAGAGAATGGTCAAGTTTCATTCTTCTGTATATAGCTGTCCAATTTTCCCAGCACCGTTTATTGAAGAGACTGTCTTTTTTCCACTAGATATTTTTTCCTGCTTTTTAGGGGATTAGTTGACCGTAGAGTTGAGGGTCCATATCTGGGATCTCTATTCTGTTCCATTGATCTATGTGTCTGTTTTTATGAAAATCTTGTATTTAATAATACTTTGTTACTTAAGTGGTGGCAATCATTGTTAAATATATTTTAATTCAGTAATTTTGTTAAAACTTCATTTTATTGCCCCCAAATGAGACTAAATAAGTGCAATTAAACTTAAAGTCCTAATGTGAAATGATCTTCCAGTGAGTTGATCTAAACTACCATTTTTCATTACTTGTTCATTTTACACATTTTTCTAATTCCAACTTGTAGAATAAAGTTCCCTATATCCTGGGCCTCTGTGTCTTCACCTCTAAAATGGCAAGATTATGGTGTGTGGAAGGAAGCATTGTCTCCCTCTGTTGTCAATTCCATTGAAACCCATAAAATTGCATCCACCTGTCTCTCAGCTCCTCACATTCTCTCAAAGAGAAAAGACATCTTGAGATGGCAGAAAGTTCCTTTTTTCCCCTCTGAGGGGCCAGAGTACTGGGTCAGGGGTCAGGGGTCAGGGTCTATCTTCTAGGGGGAGGTCACAAGACCCAGCTTCTGCAGCCCACAGCCCCTCGGCTCAAAGACATAGAGACCTAAGCCACTTTGCAGCCGGTTGACTTAACGACTATCTCACAGACTTTCCTTCTACTAAGCACCCCAAAGTTGACACTGGAGAGGAAAGGGCTGTGATGGAGATCTAACTCTGGCAAATGTTGAGCCCTGTTCTCCATGCTACTTCACCAGTGGTGAAGCTAATGCTTCACTTTCACTTCCCCTCCATGTCCATGTCTCATTTGATTTTGAAATGGGATGAGGAGAGTTATAGTTACAGTTTCTCAGCTCCTCCAAGACTTTCATGATCCCTTCTGACAATTATACTTCATTCCTCTGTTGAATGATTATAATCCTAAATGCATCTTGAAAGATAAAGCTGCATTAATTTTAAGGAAAAAAAAAAGCCTAGCACATGGTTGGCATCTAACCCACAAAAAGACTTAAAAAGCAGAGACTCACCCTTACATCCTATGTGTGGGGTCCAAGTCAAATTTCTCTGACAAGTCACAGTTGTAGGCCCATCCAAAGCAGGTTTATAGCCGGCAGAGCACGTGTACCTCAACACAGTTCCAATATTATACATTCGCTCTTTTGTTGGCACGTGGTTGTTATATCTTTCCCAGGAGGCATTTGGGATGTCTGGTAAGTCAGTACAACTATCTGTTCATAAGAGAAGAACAAGGGAGGAAAGTCACTGCTACTAGAGATGCAACGGTGATCATCAACAACCCTGTCCTATCAGAGGATCCCACACATTCATTCAGCCAAGGACTGTCTTGCCATGGCTGAGGCATCAGCCACGTCAGAAAACAAACTAGCACCAAGTTATCATTATTACTATTAACAGAAATTTTCATGATCCACGTGAGTTCATAGTTTTCAGGGTGTCAGAATCATGGTTAGTTTATATAATCTTTTTGTGGAATTTGGAAAAAGGCATTTCTGAGCCTCCCCAACCCCCAAGATACTTTACTATGGATCTTTCAATCAATTATCATAATGTAATGATTTTGTTAGAACAAAACAAGTTTCCTACTGTGAGAAATGTTGAAATAAATACACTCTTCCACCATGTCTACAATGTTAATGTTTCCCTTTAGGGTTGAAGTGTCCACAACCTGCACATATGTATATGGCAACCTTTTGTGATTATATAAGACCTTACCCAGTGTACTGTAATCTTTCTTTTTTCCAAGAATTAGAAAAAATAAAGACAATTATTGATCTAAATTTAAAATATTTACTGTAGTTCTAGTGGGTTTAAGCATACAATTATGCCTCCACCAACATTTTTGGGTAATTTAGATGCCAAACATTGAACTTCCTACATGGTCCATACTTACTGAGCTCACAGATGGGAGGAGAAGGATCCCAGTCACCATTTTCTCCACAATGGATTAAACTGCTTCCTTTGAGAATAAAACCTTCCTCACAGTCAAATACCATGGAGTTTTTGTAAGTATAGATGGTTCTAAATCCAGAGATTGCTCTTCCATTTTTAACATTTGGCTTAAGACAGACAATTTCTAAAGAATCACAAGACAAGACAAGTGGGTCACAAAAGAGAAATGGCGATAAGGGTATCACTTGCTATTGCTAATGCAGTTTCAACTATGACACAAAAGCCTAATACAGTATAGGTCCAGTAGATACAAGGAAAACATTTTAAAGTGAATATAATTGCAACTTTTACAAGCCTCAGTAAAATGAGGTCTCATCCTATCAGTTCCATCATGATATGATTGTGAATAACCCCAGCTTACTCAAGAAAATCCAGCCATCTATAACCCAAAAGAAACACATCCCTAAAGACCTCATAAAAAAGTGGCCTATTTTCTGCATGATTTCAGTGTGGGTCAGTGGCCAGTGGTGATGATATGGCAGTCATGAGAAAGAGGCAGTCAGGCATCAGAGATCTGTGCTCTCACAAAGAACAAACTGCCCTGGCCACCCCAACCCCACAGCAGTCAGTCGTCTTGCCCCCATGTCAGTCCTGCCACTTTGATGACTCATGGCTATGGCTGAAGCTACCTTCACCATATGGATGGTGCCTATAGGTTGAGTTTTGTCCTCCTTCCTTTGTTGTCTCTTCTGTGGCCCAACTTGTCTCTCTGAAATGCAACACATTTATTTCCCTGGTTAAAGCCTTTCAAAGTTTCCCTTTCACCTTCACTCCGAACTCCTCAGAGGTACACATGAGGCCCTTCGTAATCTGGCTCTGCTAAATTTCTGTCCTCAAACTCTGCTATTTCCACCTCTTGCTGTCTGGACTCCTGACATTTTGAATTGCTTGCTGGGTCATGCTTTATCACCCCCTGATTTGACTGTGTTCCGTGGTGAGTGAGAATATTAAATGATACTATGTAGACACTTAGTCGCAAAGGAAGGAGCCTCAGATTAGCCATGTAACAATACTCAGTAGACCTGATTTTTTTGTTTGTTTGCTTTGTCCTGTAGGCACTTGTGGTGAACGTTGTAAGTGCTAAACAATATTTCCACTTCCTCTCCCTAAACAAGCAAAAAATATTCCTCAGTTCCCGTAAGATAGAGTCTACACATTACTAGTTTGGGACAAAAGGCTGTAAACTGATATATGGTCACTTCGGACCAAAGCTCTTTTAAAAAGCCAGGGACTAATTTACTTTTCTCTCTTCACCTACTGAAGAGATTTTGATAGCACATTTTGATACAGAAGTATCACAAGAGCAAAGCAACCTGGATTGCTAGATTTGTTGCTGAATTTACCCCTAGACTATAGCCGGCCTAGAGAGTCCCCTGGACATGGAGCTGACTCGGTATGAATGAAAATCAACTTTTACTTTGCAGAGCCGATGAGATCTCAGTTGCTGTTTGTTACCACACGCTGGTATATCAAACATAAATACCAGTGGGACAGATAAATCACTGCATTGTTGCAATGATTAGTCTTGGAAGCACTCCCTTTCCCCCAGCAAAGTCACCTACCTTTTTCTTTTAAACAAACCATTCAGACCAAAATTCATCACTGTGACTTACTTTTACAAGTAGGAGGACTTGGGCTCCAGATGCCTACTGTCTTATTTTCCACTGTGCAAGAAATGGAGGCTTTGCCTACCATGGAGAAGTTGGGGTCACATCTGTAGGTGACAGAAGAGCCATATGTGTAGAAATCTTCATCTGCGCCGTTGTGCTTCCCATTGCTGATGTTTGGAGGAGGCTTACATTTAGCAACTGGAAGGGAGTGAAGAAGAAGAAATAATCAGGGAAGGTATCTTTGCAAATCTAGCATTCATGATACAAATTCTAAAGATTTTTTTTTTATTTGATAGACAGAGATCACAAGTAGGCAGAGAAGCAGGCAAAGAGAGAGGAGCAAGCAGGCTCTCTGCCAAGCAGAGAGCCCAATGCGGGGCTCGATCCCAGAACCCTGGGATCATGACCTGAGCCGAAGGCAGAGGCTTTAACCCACTGAGCCACCCAGGCGCCCCTCATGATACAAATTCTAATGGAAGGTATGAGAAGCAGCGAAGATGCACAAGAGTTTTATTTTCTAACATGGTTTAGCTTTGCAGTCAAGCCAGAAGAAGTCTTTACTTACTTATACATAGTGGGAGAGGATCACTCCAATCAACTCCTTTATCTTGGATCTCACAATAACTAGTGGCTTTGCCAATTAAAATATATCTGAATGAGATAGGATCAAAGAGTTTAATGACATTTTTCTTACTTTAAATTAAGTTGGATAAAGGGGTCTGAACAAATAAACCAGTTACTCAATTGCAAAATTGAAGAAATAATGTTTTCCAAATAATACATCCCAATGAGTAAACGTCAGTATCTAGACACACCCCAAATTCTCAGGCCCTCTGACATGCAGCCCCCTTCTGACTTCCAGGTGCTTACCCTCTCCAATATACCACCAACTCCCCCATTCACAATCCCCATTTTTTATGGCTCTTGACAGTTCTAAGCTTCCTTCAGTTTGTCTTACTCCCCTCAATATATGATAGTAATGGAAAGAAAAAGCATTGTTGGTATGTCTTAAAATGGTACTATCATCAAGGAATAAATGTACACTGTGGTTGAACACTAATGGAAATATTACCTTTGGCAAACTAGAGCCCCTGGGACTTATTTAATACTAACTCAAAGAAAAATGAATCTTTTAATAAGATAAAAGACAGTGAGAATTAAGCATTTAACTTATTTTGGAATTTCTTGAAAATATGTTTTCTAAGCTACACAGGAAACCAAGGGAAAAATATAGTTTCCAGTTACTCCAGTAGGAACACTTTCAGCATTCCTACAGCACTTTCCTTCTGAATCTCTTCACTTCACATCTCAGGAGTCATACACAGTAAGGGAATAATGAGGATTACATATGCGAAAATCAAACAAAAGGAAACAGCAATACTAGGGGAAAATGTTAAACACAGGGGACAAGCAAAGAGGAATCAACACATACTTAGTTGGGGAACCTGAAGAAGGAACACAAAACAGAACAAAACAGCTATTTTAAAATGTATTTCAAATAAGTATTGCAGAAATAAAATAATACTTAATCTATATTTTGCTTTATTTTATCTTATTTAAAGATTTTATTTAGTTATTTGACAGAGAGAGAGAGAGATCACAAGTAGGCAGAGAGGCAGACAGGGAGATAGGAAGAAGCAGGGAGCCTGATGTGGGTTTTGATCCCAGGACCCCAAGATCATGACCTGAGCCCAAGGCAGAGGCTTAATCCACTGAGCCACTAATGTCCACTTAAGCTACATTTTAGAAGAGCATCACATAGCAACAAAATGGTGAAGTAAATGGTCTGTATCAAAACAACTAAGAGTAAAATTACCAAAGATTATTTTGAGTTAAAGCACTTGAAATAGACAAAGGAAGGCACTCTGAACTCTCCTTTTCTTCCTGAAAGCAGGAGATAAAATTCTTATGTGAAAGATGCTTTCCCCGTAACAGGAGGAAAAGAACAAACTTACCATGAGGGGGAGGTGAAGCCAGGAGAGATCTGTACAGACAGACCTTGTCAAAATGACCCTTATCTACCTGCAACCTTCCATAGGTTACTTCCATAGGTTACTTTTCCACAGTTGCTACTTTTTCTTCAACCTAGTATGTAAACACTGAGGCTTAATCACTTTTTGGGACTTCATTTTCCTGTGAAGGCTCCCATGGACGTCTAAAACTAAAATTTGTATGCTCTTCTCCTGCTAGTCTTATGTCAACTTAATTCTCAAACCCAGTCAGAGACCCTAAGAGGATAAAGGAAAAGTTTTGGGAAAAGTTTCTTCAAAAGTTAAGTTAAACACTAATCCAGTACTGATTTTTAAATATGCCTAAATTTAAACTTTATATAGAAAAATAAACAGTATTGTCAATAAATTTTTTTAAAAAACAATAAGGCAGGACTACTCATACAGGCTATTGAAATATATTATAAAGCCTTGGTAGTACATCACTGTGAAATGTGTACATGACTACGTAGGCAAAAAAATGGCATTAAGTAGAAACATATGCAGATACATACAAGATATATATGAGAACTTAATACAGTGTTAAAAAGCACTCTCAAATCAGCAAACTAAAGGACTTTTGGAATAACAGGAAAGTCATATGGGAAAACATAGGCTAGGATATATATCTTGCACTGTATATTGTATATTGCCTCCAAATGGATCAAAGCTTTCAGCACCAAAAAATATGAAAACATAAAAGTAGCAGAAGAAATCTAGGCAAATAGTTTAAAATTTTGTATTAGAGAAGGGCTTTTAAAAGAAAACCTAGAATCCAGAATCCATTTTAAAAAGAGAGTTTGATAAAAATGACGCATGAAAACAATTTTTCCTTAAGAAGAAAAAAAATGAATCAATAGCCAAGTCAAAAGAAAAATAATGTACTTGGAGGGAAAGTTGCAGCTCCTATCAGAAACAAGGTCTATATCTTAGTATGCATAGGTTCATGTATATATATATCATGTGTGTGTGTGTTTATGTTCATGTGTGTAGGTATCTATCCTAGAAATTAAGACTAGAAATTTCAAGAAGTTAATTTTTAAAAATAGGCAAAGGATATGCCAAATAGTTCACAAATCAATACAAATATCTCTTGAACACATAAAAATGTGGTCAATCTCACTCAATGTAAGAGAAATATATATTGAAACTACAGTAAGATTTCATTTTTAACCTTGTAATTTGGAAAATTTTCAAAAATTTCACATTTTCAAAAGATTGACAACACAGATGGGAAGTCTATGAAGAGACAGGCATTTACATATTCTGCAAAACATTTTAACCTCTAAGCAGAGCAATTAGGCAGTATCTTTCCAATTTTCAAATATGTATACTCTGACCCAGAAATCCCTCTCTGGAAATTCACCCTACAGATATAATTGCATCTGTACGAAATTATATATGTACAAAGTGGTTGATCAGAGCACTCTTCAGAATGGCAAAACAGTAGAAATACCTATGGATCCATCAAGAGACTGTTAATCCATGATACATCACACAGTTACATTCTATGAATTTGTGATGACAAGTCACTGAGGAACTTCGGTGCACAAATGTGGAACTATGTTCTGTATATATTGACAAGTAAAAATAAAGCAAGACTCAAAGCTACATTTGTTATTGGAAAGGTGTAAAATAAAAATATATACTAATTTTTAGCTTTTGTTTATAAAAGTAAACACTAGAAAGATACATAAGAAACCCATAAATGTGGATCCGTGTTTAAGAACACGAAAGAAATGGGGTGGATGGCAGGAGGGTAGAAGTGAAAATTCTCAGTGTATATGGTTTTACATCATTTTTACTTTTGAAATATATCAGCTATTTATTAAAAATTAATTTAAAACAATTGTTTCTACATTGCTTCACACTCACCCTTCTGAACAAATGAATTTTAAGTGTGATCCAAAGACGAGCTCTGTCTCAGCTATCACCTTCCCATTTTCTAATTCTCCTGGGTGTCTGCATCGTTTCTCTGACAGAAAAATTAAAATGATAATGAGTGATTCCAAATACTCAGAGATAAGGCAGTAGAAGACTGATTAGCTTTGACCTATGCTTCCAGAAAGATCCTGAGGTTGAGATCCAAATTTATTTCTGATCCTGACTCACTAAATTTTTACTTTGGAGGATAAATGAATACAAAGTTTGACCTCATAATTTTCTGGTACATTTCACCCTTAGAGGAAAACACTCTTAAATCACTATGGTAATAGAGTCTATGGATAGTTATTGATCAGGGAGCTGTGCTCCATTCTGGATCTGTGGTACATACTTTGTATGTCAGCCACTTAAAAATGCATGTCCTTGGTCACCAAAGGGACAACAGAAAGTGTAGATACCCTCACTATTGTAAGAACATTACAGAATGTACTCTCCACTATAAGTGAATCACAGACCCTTCTTCAACACAGCAAATACTTTGGTTGAGGTTTCTTTGGAAACCACATTACCTCTCTCTAGCCACAGAACTTTTTATAACTTTGTAAAGAAAGGGTCTTGTTTTCAAAACCTTAAAACTGTATTTGTAGTTCACTTTGGAAAAAAGTTTTAAGTGAATCACAGTGTAAAGGATAAGCTTCTTTTTCACTACAACTGGACAGTTTATAATTTCTGTTTTATTTGTTTCTTTATTTATGCTTTTCTAAAAGTAGCACAAGTATGTACATTGAAATCAGTGACTTGACAACTGGATGGTTTCTTAGTGACCAAAGATTCTCATTTGCACTGAGAAAATTTAATTCCTGAGACATCTTTGCAAGGAAGTGAAAAGCGTAAATAAGAAAAATAAATGTTCATACTTACTGACACAGAATTCGCTGTATTCCCATTTGTTATACTGACAGGTAATAGTTGGGCTTAGAATATTAACCCTGCCATAGCCAGGACGGCAGGTGTATCTCAGGACAGTTCCCCTTTTGAAGTATGTCTCATTCACCACAGTTGTTAGAGAAGCAAAGGATAAGTTCGGTGGGAGATCACAATCTCCTGGACACCAAAATGACAAAGAGCGCCGAAAGTTAGAGCTCAGAACACAGCATCATAATGTTTCAGTAGTATGATTTTTAGATAAAGGACCATTCTTTTCTCCTCTAATCAAGAAAAATAATAACTCTTATTGTCCCCATAGTTCAACAAATCTAGTGAGTGATCAGTAATACACATTTGCTGATTAATGATAATGATAAAAGGCAGAAAGAAATTTTTCATCCCTTCTCTAGTGTTTATGAGATAATTTATCTAAAGGATGATAGATGTGATTTCTACCTTCTTTCAGAGTCCTCATATCTGCTGACTCAGGGATATCTGAGCAAGGCAACAATTCCTACAATTTTCCTCAACAGAAACATAGTCTTTCATGAATAATACCATTGTATAAAATTGCTTGTCTCAGGGAAGGGAAACCAGGTGGCTAAGAGGTGAGTAGGAACCACATTCTTAATTTGCACCTTTTTGTACAGGTTGGATTTTGAATGATGCAAAGGAAGAAGCATGGAGTCCTTGAAACATAAAGATGTTAACCCTGCTTTCCTTGCAAGAATTAAATAGAGAACCAATAATTTACCTTTCAGGAGCCCTAGGAGAAGTCTTTACTTATTTCTCCTCTCTATTCTGGATAGATCCAGAGGCAGTGAAAATTGTTCAGTCGGGCTAATAGATCACACCAACTTGTTTCAAGTCATGGTTGGCAGACAAATTGTTTTGGAAAATTCCTGGAGAAGAAATGCTAGGGGGAGGTGGGTAGAAAACTGTCTCTTCTATGGATAAAACCAATTTCCCATAAATCCCAAATAATTCCAAATCCCCTTTAATTCCAAATTCCAAATTCCTGATCAAATCAACTCTTGTTGCTGAAAGTGGCTTTCTGCTAAAAGTTGAATCATCTGTTGGTGTTAAGAGAGAATGAGTGGATGATCTTGAATGTCTGTCACCAATCTGAACTTACTTCTCTAGTACTCACCAAGAACAGAAGCCATTAGAGCAGCGACCAAGATCATTTGGAACAGAGTTGGATCAGAGGCTCTCCACAGCCTAGAGAAGGGCTGGGATGCCACTTCTTCTTTTCTATGAAGGATCCCATTTAGAGCTCTGGGGTGCATGCCCTGATGATTCTCCCACATTTTTTTCTGCAAAAGACTTCAATTTAATAAGCAGTCATTAAATTCCTAGTCATCATAAAGCTGGATTTACTATGGTAAATACTATGGGGTCCACATCTTCAAGGAATTTATGACCTACAGTAGAAGAAAGCACATGCACACAAATGTTAAAACATGACACAGGGAGTGTTAGCCTCCATTCAGAGGAGAGATGGGGAAGGGGTTTTTAAGAAGGGACAGCTTACAGAAGTGTCCAAATGGGATATAAGGGTCAAGTTTAGGAATTTATAGATGCTGCTCTTTAGGGAATAAAGAACCACTGTTTTTCATTTTGGATTTTGTTTCCCCCTTTTTTACTTTAGAGCTAAGGAATGATTCATTATTGTGCTTTAAATTCTATTTATTTATATATTTATGTTTTTTATTATTATTATTATTATGTCCAGTTAGCCAACATATAGTAGTACATCATTAGTTTTTGAAGTAGTGTTCAAGAATTCATTAGTTGCATAGAACACCCAGTGCTTGTGCTTTTAAAAGATCACTGTGGCAGGTGTATACATGAGACTGAAGTAAACAAAGAGAAGAAACAGGAAGGTTGAAGAAGACGACTACTGTAGTTGGCCAGGTGAGCCACAGAAATGGTCTGACCATGGAAATGGCAGAGGAGTTGGAGAAGAGGGAACAAATGTAAGACAAAATTATACCAAAAGGAAGGGAAATTATGAAATAGAGAAAAGGAGTCAGATCTGTGTCATATTAAGAGTTCCTCATGACAATTGTCAACAGAGGCAATAAAGCATGAAGCAATTTGCAATTTTAAATGAATAGTTTATGGAGAGATATGTATTATCTGTATGTATAGATATTCATATAGCTATATAAAGAAAAAGAAAAATATATGTGACAAATTATACTTTCATATTTGATCAGACTATTTGAAGACTTTTTTAAAGCAAAATCATGAAGGACACTTTTCTCTTCACCACCACTCTTGTTCCCCTTGGGGAAAACAATATATCTTAAATTTTAAATTTACATTAGAAATAGTCCTTGTCCTCAAAGGAATATATGAAGTTAACTCCCAAAGAAATCCTGAGTTTTATCTTTTATTCTGATACCTGTTAGATCCAGATGATTCTATATGCCCCAGGTGTTCTTAATTCATACTATGCACATATCTGGTAGTGCCCTCAATATTTACCTCAAAGATGTTTCTGTCCCACGTTACAGAAAGAGACAAGTTTGTAATGACCCTTCACACTGCGTGGAGAGGCCTAACTTCCTAATTGAGTAATGACTTATTTGATCCTATCTTTCCAAAACTCAGTTCTGATGAAGCCATTCATCCACCCGCCATCAGTTGTGGGGCATTCCACCTGACAGACATCTTGGTCCCTGAGTTCCAGACAGGGCCACTAGGACAATTCTGCCAAAAAAATAAATTCAACGAGATGATCCACTTACCAAATGTATTGGCTAAGATATGTTTACAGAATTTGTACTGAATACACTGAGGTGGTCTAAAGATG
>ML108893.1:0-14028 GCA_003697995.1 Taxidea taxus jeffersonii | reverse complement strand
TTAAAATAAGCTGGAAATTGTTTTTAATTTTTTAAAAATAAAATAAAATAAAAATACCAATATATTGGCAAAATAGAATTTGACTACAAAAACTCAGGAGACTGATAGTATAGTATAAAGTGGAAATTCCCCACATGAATTGTTGCAGTTATTGTGTTCACAAAAAAAAATATGTACATTGGATATACTCCAGAAAATATTCCCAAGTATATTTATAAAAACAGAGCCATAAGATTAAATCTTGACTTTTTAAGAAATTGAATAGAAATACTTAAAATACTGCTACAAAGAACATATTCATTAGCTGTGTTCAAAAAGAAGACATTTACAATCATTGAGTATATTCAAAATGAATATTTAAAACATTGTTCAGTAATTGACCATTCAACAAACTTAGCAAATTGATTTCAGCAAACTGATCCTTTAGGAATTGGCATTCCCTCATTGGCTTCTAGCAAGGAGATTTTCTGTCATTTGGTGCTTGGTTGACCCCATGCTTTGGTTGACCTGAACAATCTGGATCCCTGATGGTCCCAAACATTTTCCTATAATGCACCCCTGCCCATTATCACTTGCCTTCTTATCCTTCTTCCCTCCTTGATTCCTACTTGTTCTGCCAGTCCTTTCTCCAATGTTCCCTCCTTGTCTCCAGGCCAATCTTCATATTCTAATTACAGCTCGATGTTTCTAACTTTGATTCAGCTGTGGCTTATAACTGACATTTAACTTCTGCCTTCAACACTAGACCTCAAGGTCCTTGAAGACAGAGGTGGGTTTTTACTTGCCTCTGCCCCACCTGGTACCTGGTACTTGGTACCTGGCACTGCACCTCACACAGTTAAAGCACTCAAGAAATGTTTGTTGGTTGCATTCAAAAGCATCTAGTGATAAAATGTTTTAAAGAATAATACTGCTCCATATCCGTATCTACTCTTAGAGGCTTTGTTTTGTCAAGGTCAGATTTTCACTGATTTTAAAGTTCTTAAGGAGAACAGAGCCTAGTGATTTTACTCTAGGCTCTTCCCCATCCTTAACCTGAAGTCCTCATATCCTCAACCATTCAACAGAGAACAGTGAGGAGGGAAGGAATGAACAAAAACTAGTCTCCTCCTTCCACAGGGTAGGACAGGAGATAAAGGTCACCATATATACAGACCCTACATGAGGCTGAGGAATTCATATCACTCAGCTTTACGCTGGGGCCACAGACACAGTGCTAGGGAGCACAGGAGGACAGTGTGTTGCCAGACCCCGGAGCATGGGCTCTGAAGTCAGATCCAGGCTATGTGGATTGAATCCTGTCTCCCTCAGATGGGAACTGTGTGTCCCCGAGGCAGGATCCTCTAAGCTTCAATTTCCTGTTTTATAAAGAAGGAATGATAACTATACATGTGTCTCAGAATTTCTGAGAGGTAGCTTGGCTTGGTGCACAGGGGTACATAGAAAACATTCAAGAGAAATGTCAGAGAAAAGAGGGATGGGATTGGGGTTGGCATGTGACCTTGACAGGACCAGAATTCCTGGAATCAAAACATCATCATAATAATGATGTACAATTGGGGCACCTGGGTGATTCAGCCAGTGAAATGTCTGACTCTTGATTTTCGGCTCAGGTCAAGATCTCAGGATCCTGGGATCAAGCCCCAAGTTGGGCTCTGTACTTAGTGCAGAGTTGGCTTATCCCTCTCCCTCTGCTCCTTCTCCTGCTTTCCCTCTTCTTCTCTCATAAATAAAAATAAAATTAAAATGGTGATGTATAATTACGAAGACATTTGGCAACACCAGAGTACTTAAGTGAAAACCCAGGGCAGAGGAACACCCACTGGACTTGGGCCAGAATTCATTGGTTGGGTCTTCACTCTAGACTTTGGTGATGGTGAGACCCCGTGCCACACCCAGAACAGAGACTCTGGTGCACACAAAGACCTGTCCTGGGCATTCTTCTTCCCCTAGTTTTTCCTGTCTTCCAGAGAGGAACTTACCTACTTCCATGACTTTGACCATTACCCACTAATCACTCACAGACCTTTGGGCCCAGCTGTCTTCTTATAAAGTGTATAAAAACTTACACATTTCATAAACTCAGTTGTTAATAAAAATCTTATTTTGCCCTATTCAGTCCCATACATAAATTTTGAGTCTTTAAGCCGACCTCCTTGCTCTGACAAGACTAACTAGTGGAATTCCAGTGCTGAACCTTAAAACTATGAACATTTCTGAAAGTCAGGGAAATAAATCTCAGCAAAATAAGGAGAAACTATTTTGTCTTCCCCTATAGCTGCGCAAAGGCAGGTATCTGAACCCTAAAGATGACCTTGCAAATGTTATTTCTGGACTTTAGAGATCATTGCTCTGCCACTTGAACAAAACCTTTAACTCTCGAGAAATCTATAATTGTAATTGGTTATCTTCACAAATTATTTTTTGCCCAGGATAATACAAAAGTTACATTTCTAATTTTGAGTGATAAATACCTGTGAGTTTTCTTTGTAAATCCAGAAATGAATTCTTACACTTTTCATTTATAATCCTGAAAGGAAACTCAAACTTTTCACTCTGTTGGATTTCTCTCTCTTTTTAAAAATACTTTATTTATTTACTTATTTATTTATTTATTTATTTATTTATAGGGCAGAAGGAGAGGGAGAAAGAGAAACTCAAGCAGATTCGACTCAGGGCCCAATCTCATGACAGTGAGATCATGACCTGAGCCGAAATTAGGAGTTGGATACTTAACGGACTGAGCCACCCTTGTTAGATTTCTTTTTCTTTCTTTTTTTTTTAAGATTGCATTTTTTTATTTATTTGACAGAGAACAAGTGAGAGGGAGAGTACTAACAGGGGTAGGGGCAGAGGGAGAGGGAGAAGCAGGCTCCCTGCTGAGCAGGGTTCAATGCGGAGCTCAATCCCAGGATCCCGGGATCATGACTTTAGCTGAAGGCAGTCGTTTAACCAACTGAGCCACCCAGGCCCCCTCTTTTTCTTTTTCAATATCAGCTTTATTGAGGTGTAAGTGACTGATTGTAAGATATTTAAAGTGTATATCATGGTGATTTACATAGGTACTCTGTGAAAGGACTGCCCCCTCCCCCCACCACCCATCTTGTTGATGAACACATCATTAGCTCACACATTTATCCTTTTCTTCTTGGTAAGAACACTTATCTACTCTCTTAGCAAATTTTAATTATACAATACAGTGTTACCAAATATAGTCACCATGTTCTACATTAGATCCTTGGAACTTCTTCATCTTACAGGTGAAAATTTCTATACTTTTACCAAGCTCTTCCTATTTCCCCAACCCTCAAGCCTCTAGCAACCGATTGTTAGATTTCTTATTTAAGCAAAAATCCTTTTTTTTTTTTAAGTTAAAGGCATAGTTCCCAAAGTTCAGATCAGTTTTCCAACTGCTTCCTTTGTATCCCCTATGTACCTTGAATCCAACATATCCCAAATGAAACCCACTCTCTTCACTCCAATACCCTTGACCTCTACGTTTTCTGTCTCAGCTCAGGTAATTATCCAGCCTTCCAGACTAGAAACTTCAGTCATCCTAGCCTCCTCTCTCCGCCCCCCCCCCATATTCAGTCTCTGAGTCCTGTCACATTGCCACAGCAACACTGGAATCTGTCACTCTCTCTTCCATCTCACTTCCATAGTCTGGGTTTATGTTCTCATAATTCCCTTCACCCACCCTAGAGTACTAAAACGCCTTTATACATCCATAAGCCAGCTTCTAAGATGACACTGTCATATTCCTAAAAAGCAATTTACTTAAAAATTCCAATGGTTCCAAATTTGCTAGATTTCCTTAC
This sequence comes from Taxidea taxus jeffersonii, assembly GCA_003697995.1. Lineage (NCBI taxonomy): Eukaryota > Metazoa > Chordata > Mammalia > Carnivora > Mustelidae > Taxidea > Taxidea taxus. The sequence goes on along the minus strand of ML108893.1, from coordinate 10,210 downwards.
CTCTCCAACCCTCCCTCTGCTTCTATTCACTTAAAACACAGTAGTTCAACTTCATGGAGGTGCTTACCTTTTTCAAAATACATCCTGGATTTTTTTTTTTTTTGAGATTTATTTGTTTGACAAAGAGAGAGAGGGAGAAAGAGAGTGTATGCACAAGAGCGGTGAGGAGGGCCTGAGGAAGAGGGATAAGCAGACTCCCTATAGAGCAGTGAGCCCAAGACCCAGGGATCATGACCTGAGCTGAAAGCATACACTTAACCAACTGAGCCATCCAGGCGCCCCATTCTGGTTTTTTAAAAAATACTTGTAAGCATTTGCCTATAATATCTCTTGTGATATATGCTTTTACCTCCAACCTTCTCTTGAGTCACACTGTCCAGATCAAATATCACCTCCTTAATTAAGAATTGTCCAACTCCACTGAGAAATATCAGCCTCTTCTAAGCTCCCCTAGTATTTTGCTGAGGCCTTAATTGTAATACCACATGTATTGCTTCTGCTCATGTTTGCCTCCTAAAATAAACTATGGGCCCTTGAAGACAAAGAAGATGTTTATTCAACTTCCTAGTCCTGACCTGATACTGTAACTGGCATATAACAGTTACCCAATAAATGTGAAATGTAAAACTCAATATAGTTTTATCTTCAGAGTGCGAATGACTAACTGCCTTCCTGAGGACCAAATGGAATAATGTCTGTGACGTACTTCATTAATGTAGACGAGATAAATGATGCAGTCATCCCACTTCCCTCCCTAGTTCTCAGGCTGTGTGGTGACTCAGTGGGACCTGGGGAGCATCTGGAGTTCACCACCACTACTCCTTGTGGTCCTCCAGCAGAACCTGCACAGGATTCAGCAAACTACAGAGGATGGAGATGGAGGCTAGGACTTGTGGGTTGAGAAGACCCAAATTTGAGCCCCATTCACTATAGTCCAATTCTATGATCCTCAAGAAGCCATGCGAGCTCCTTAGGTCTCAAGTTCTCATCTCTCAAATGATGACAGTAAACTTAGATCATCTTTCCATTCCCTAGAAAATCTAGAATGCTATTAACTGCCCACTAAAAAGCTAAGACTTATGAGGTAGTAAATACCCTCATATTTCAATGACATTATCACCTTTTAAATTCCTATAGAGGTGAGACCAATTCAAGAGCTATGGTCAACATGACGGGTCTCTGGTGATAAATACTGTTGGCACGCACAGTGCAGTACAATTTGAAAGGTGCTGGAAGAATTCTCAGCCCCAAAATTTCTCCTTCCATTAGAGATTACTTTTTAAATCCATGTACTTATTTTTCTAAACTCTGCTTGCATGTCTCTTGAAAGGGTAATATTCTCCTCCAGTTCCAACTCCTTTATTGCAGCTGCACACTCAATCACATCGCTTTCAGATTCCAGAAAGAACTTGCTTCCACACTTGCACCTCCTTCCTAAAATCTCTGTATCTATCAGCGTCTTCCTTGTGTACTCATATTATATCTAAGTGTATCACTACGCTTAATTCAAACCTTCCTTGATGCTTCTGAATGCTCTATCTGTCATTCTCTCTGTACTACTATATTTTAGGAATAGAACAGGACTCAGCTAAGAGGGCTGAGGAGTTGAAATAAGAAAGAAATAAGAAATAAGAAGAATAGTACTGTGTCTTACCCCATCAAGGAAGAAGGAAATTTCCAGAAGGAAGGGTAATCAATGTTGTCAGATTCAGAAAAGTGGGGAAGAAAAAGGAGGTGAGAACAGTCAAGACTTCTAGCTTCAGAAAGTAACTGGAGGCTGACCAACATCTTTCTTATTATCAAATCAAAAGATCTTTGCTGTGGATGGTGAAGAAGATGGGGAGGGGTTAATAAAATCTCCAAAGGGCCCTATATCAATTTTTAGAATGCAGACTATAAAAACAGGTCCTCTGTGAACCCCTTTGGACATTCTGATTTACCTCCTGCCTCAACTCCCCTGTGTGGAGAGATGGTAAGAAATCATTGAACCAACACACCAGACTTTTAGATACAATAACAAGAGTAATCTTCTACTTCCTTTCTGCTTCAGCTTATTTGTACACATTATTATTCCCCCATTTATAACAAAAAAACTGAGGCTTAGGAGGACTAAAAATACTCTTCAAATTATACAACACCCCAATGCAGGACTCCTGAAAAGATTTCTGCTGAAAATACCCCAAGGTTTTGTCTCTCTTGCCCTCCTTTTTAAAGGGTCAAACCACCAGCCTTTTCCCCAAGGCACCCCAAATAATCCACTGACCTGGCAGGTAGCTGAGGAAGAAATAGAAGACTCTATCGTGGTCCCTTGGGTCGTTTCTCAAGGAAAAAAAGAATTGTCTGGGTCTCTAATAGTTTCAGTTCTTCCCCAGATGACAGAGTACCCTGAAGCTAGCTAGTCATTGCACCACCAAGAAGTCCCTGAATTCCAGCCATGTGGCTGGTTGGTCGCAGATGGCTAAGTTCTAATGGATGGGCAGAAACTTTTTATTGGCCCAGTGAATGATTAACAATGGAAATAAAGCACTGGTATTTACCTAATCTCCTTCCTGGGCACTAACCCCGCTTCCTGATAACATGTTGCAATCATTTTTTCTCTCCTCTGCCAACCATTTCCCCTAAGTGTAATGGTAGTATGAATTTGATGCCAGAATTCGTTTTTTCTTTTCCTAAATTCAAAACAGACCTATACGATGCAATCCACCTAGCCTAAAAAACTTGGTTACTGTAGGGTTGAGACTAGGCCCACCTTGATGCACTTTCTAGGATGTTAGGTCCAGCAGGCCTTCCTGGGGCTCCGTGACTGATGACTTTTCCCTGTGCTGGTCTTCATTCCACCCCAAGACAGTACAGTGGTGGGGAATTTAACAAGTTTACTGACTTCCTGCTATGGGCCCAGTTGCCTGGAACATGATCCATATTCAATACATGTTAACTAATGGGAGATAGCTGTTAAAGGGCAGTTTTTCCTGAAAATTTCACTTTTTCTTTCATAAACACCAAAAGTTTCATAAAGGTCTCAGAAAGAATGGAGTTGAAACACCACAGAGGCTTTGACAGAGAATCGGGATTTCATTACCTCTGAATGAAAAGTGGAAAAATGAGTAGATGAAAATGAGAAGGCTGTAAGAGGTAAAGAAAACATGAGCCAAATCCAAAGGTGAGGCTGATTTGCCAATCTGACAAGAATGAATGTAGAGGAGGATTCTGAACCGTGCCAAGTCTAGAGAGCTAAGTGGAAGGATACACCACCTTTAAAGTTTTGTCTTCAAAATACCATTTCCCCATCTATTGGAGGGCTTTTCTTTACTTTCCATAGTGACTGTTGCAAATTTTTCTCTCTAGGTCGCCGAATGGGCTTCTTCTCAGCAAGTGACCTTGCCTCCGACTCCCACTACACAATCATTCTGCGGCAGCTTCTGTCCACCTCACATTTTCTCTCCTAGCCACTATTTTTCTTAAGATTTTATTTGTTTGAGAGAGAGAGAGAGGGAGAGAGCAGCACATGAGTGGGAGGAGGGGCAGCGAGAGAAGGAGAAGTAGACACCCCACTGAGCAAGACCCTGGGATCATGACCTGAGCCCAAGGCAGACCCTTAACTTGTAACCATCCCTCAGAACGACGTACTGCTTAAAATATAAGCCATGAGAAATTATACTGGTCACCGAGCATGCTTAAATACAGCCTTAAGAAAAATAGGTACTAACTACAGGCCTCTGGGGGAGAGGAGATATGGGTCCTTGAAGCTGACAGCTGGGAACGCCTGGCCCGCTCAGGTTAGAACACTGCCTGCTTCATTTCTGTCAACTCCCCTTCTCCAGAGATCACCTGCAGTTAATCAAGCCATCCCTTTGAATGGGCTTGTTCAACTCTAAGTTATGTACCACGTGACCAGACGTATTCGACCTTTCTTCTCACGTATCTGCAAGACTCATGGTCAATGTGTAACCTAGTTCGGCTTCTTTGTTGGTTGTTATCTACTTTCCAATAAATATGAGACTAAGGAGTTGTTCCGGCAACAGTCATCTCTACTGTCCACCTCTGCTCCCTCTCTTTTACAGCTGACTTGTTGGTGCCTCATTCTTCTCATGTGCATCCTCAGGAAGTGGCAGTAACTGACTGAACCACCCGGGCACCCCCCTTCTAGTCACTCTTGCCTTCAGAAGAGATCTGTTTGTTTTATTTTCAATGCATCTTTCATCCTGAAGTGTTCCCCAACCCTTGCCAAAACTTCAAATTCCATTTTTGTTCTGTTATTAAGATGTTTAACTTCTTAGGTTTCCTGTGTTTCCTGCCTACTCTTTCTCGTTAAACCCTCCCAGCCCCTCCCATCTTGGCCTTCCAGTCTGGATTCTTACTCCCTTAGGGACACACCTCTTTCAGGCTAGTCCTTATCTCCAAATCCAAGATTTCTTGAATTCATCATGTGTTTTCTCAGCAGCCCCAAACACTGCTGATAATCTCCTTTCTGAAACTCCTCTCCTTTGGCTTCCATTACCCTGAACTTTTCTGATTCCCCTCTTTCATGAAATGCTCTTTCTTAGTTGTTCTTATCTCTTCTTATTCTTTTTCATCCCTTCCTATAGGTATGTCCCAGATTCTTCTTTTCAAAAATTTTTCTCTTCATTATCTTTAAAATTATTGTAACCACTCTCATGGCTTTAACTATTCCTTATAAGAAAACTGCTCCATAACCACCTCGTTATCTCTGATTACTCTCCAAAATGCAGACTTAACATTTTTGTTTCCCATCCGACATCCTACAAGTACATTACATGCCACACATCCAAAGGGGAACTTCTCGTTTTCTGCCCAGAAGCTTCACCTTCTGACCCCTACAATAATCCAGGCTTCCAGGAATGGAATTTCAAACTCACCTTTAAACCCTTCCTCTCCCTCATCCTCCAATGTTCAATGAGTTGATAAGTTGTTTTATTTTGTTTTCCCAAGTTTCTTGTGTCTGATATTCTCTCTCTTTCTCTGTTGTGTCTGATATTCTCTCTCGCTTTCTCTGTTTCTTCTACCATCATCCAATTCCAGTCATCATTGTCTCCTACGTGGACTACTGCAACAGCTCTTAAATGGTTTCTTTCTATTCTTTCCTACTTCTACCCATACTACATACTGTTGTGAGCAAAATCTGTGTTCTGTCCTTTTCACTTTTTTTCTTGATCTCCGCTCACTGTTTACCAAATAAAGTTTAAATTCTCTAATATGCCCTTTAAAAGGCTCCATCAACTGGCTTTAATGTATCTGTCCAGGCTTCTCTCTCATCACTTCCCAGGCTTTATCCAGGCCAAACCAGGCCGTGTGCCATTCCCTAAGCAGGCTCCATCTTTCCTGCTTCTCTGCACAACACGTTTTTTAAAACTTACTATTAAAAACTCAATTTAATCGGGATGCCTGGGTGGCTCAGTTGGTTAAGCAGCTGCCTTCGGCTCAGGTCATGATCGAGTCCCACATCGGGCTCCTTGCTCAGCAGTGAGCCTGCTTCTCCCTCTGCCTCTGCCTGCCACTCTGTCTGCCTGTGCTCGCTCCTGCGCTCTCTCTCTATCTGACAAATAAATAAATAAAATCTTTAAAAAATAAAAAAATAAAAATAAAAACTCAATTTAAAACATTAAAGGACTTGGGGAAACTGGGTGGCTCAGTTGGTTAAGCATCTGCCTTCCATTCAGGTCATGATCCCAGGGCCCCACATCAGGTTCCCTGCTCAGCAGAGGAGTCAACTTCTCCCTCTCCTCTGCCCCTGCTCATATGCTCTTTTCCTCTCTCTCTCTCTCTCTCAAATAAATAAGTAAAATCTTAAAAAAAAATTTAAAGAACTTTAAGAGAACAAACACCTGAAGTCTCACCATCCTAAGATACCTGTTTTCCTCTGTGCCTGTTACTTCCTCATCTTCCTCTACAAAAAGAAAGGTTTTATAGAAATGCGATCATAAGTTCTTATTATTCTGTATTCTACTTTTACTTAGGATTATATTTTTAAGATTTTCTGTTGATAATTACCATTGTAAGAGGTTGCATTACATTTGATGGGCCATAATTTACTAAAAACATTCCTAAGATTGGACATTTCAAATGTCCACAAGGTCTCCCCAGTATAGACAATATATACAATAATAGAATGAATAGTTTCAAATTAGAAATTAATTTGCTCAAGTTAGATAAAGCTGAGGAGTGGATTTAACTTGGTTCAAAAGCTTATGGCTCTTTATGATGCTCTTACTACATTTCTTAAATCTTTCCACTTGCAACATCCTATTCTCTAATCTTTGTCTCTCAATCCTACTCACTTTTAAAGGCCCAAGAACTGTTACTCTTAATGATTTTCCTGCCTCCTCCTCTTCCAGAAAGAAGGCCTCCTCCTTGAAGATAAGCTCCCCTCGCACATTGTTCTGTGAAGTTGTTTTTTTCGTTCTAACCGCTCTGAATTAATGATGTAGGTATACCTGTCTTGTGTCTATTAATAGAATGTGGGTTACTTGAGAGTTTCTTATTCCTATTTCTATTCTCCTTCATAATTTCATCAAGGGGCATTCCATTATTTCAAGCTCTCTTTTGTATTTTGTTTGTATTTCATCCAGATTTCCTATGTCTTCTGGTAGAGGTCAGAGCGAGAGAAGTTTGTCATATCGTCTCAGTATGATATCATGATAGGAAAACCTATCCTACCTCAGGATTCTGGCTTCTTCTGCCCTATAAAAAGACAAAAAGAAAATATATTTACTTATATTTCACCATCTCAAATTTACCAGACAGGAATAGGTTTCATCCAAAGGTGGTAAGCAATATTACTGCGGAAGATTTAGAAATTTGAGTTTCATAAACAAGAAATAGGGGAAACTCAGAGAGAGTTTAAGCCCTAATTCTATTTTTGTCTCAACAGGTCATTTCAAGGATGTAACTATTGTGAACCTATTTTCTCAAAATGAGAGGTTAATTTTTGCTTCATAGGTCTTGGTTAATTTGAGGTTATGTTTTGCCTCACCATTCATTTCTCATTAAAATATGAGGCATACCCTTAGCTGAGATCTGAGCTTCCCATTCTCCTTACAGACAGGAAATTAGACCCTCCACTCCCCATTGATGTGTTAATTCTGGTCTTAAACTGACAAGGCCACACTTGGGTGTTTCCACATTCTGAGGAACACACACACACACACACACACACACACACACACACGCACACACGGTGGTTTATGCAACTACAGTTGATGTCTATGAAGTTGAGTTTCAGTCTAATGAGAGGAAAATCCCAAACTAGTTTTAGAACCAAGAGAAAATTTATTCCTAGGTGCATTTCTATTACCCAGATTACCCAGTCTGCTCAGTCACAACGTCAGGACAACATTTTTGCCTCTAACTCAGCTTTCTTTTTTTCCAGAGAATATTTCAGTTCCTCCATTGTTAAGTCATTTTCCTTCAGTCTTTGCACAAAGTTCTCTATGGCTTTGCAAAGTTCTTTATTCTCCTGAAAGGCAAACTGAAGAAAAGAAAAAAAAAATTAGGTTATAACCTAAGAACTGAGATCCAGCTGTATAGTCTGAAGCTAATGAGTAGTGATTAGGTCTCTGACTGGGGGCTGAGAACCTGGCTAGCTTAAATACAAATCTGGGTCTTCAACACGATAAATCCTTTAAATCTTCTGGCTTTTATATACTTATTATTATCTCAGCAATAAATATAAACAAAAAGAGGGATCTCAATGAAAATGACCTGATCAGTGGCTTTTGGAATCTAGAAGAATTTCAGAGACTTTTCACAGCAATATGTGTAGGTCTAAGACACGAGCTTAGAAAGCTTGCTCTATCAAGTCCACAAGTCCATAGCTTCTACCAACAAGCCCTCATGAGGTGTTGGTGATAATGGTGGTGAATGAGAACTCATATATGTAAAAATGTGAGTTAACAATTTATGAGCCCCCTTGTAACAACCCTTCAGATATCTACTGAGCATGCACCAGGAGTGATGCCAGGCCCTGGAGATACCACTGTGAACAAGACAGACCACGGCCTACTACTTACAAGTGCCTTCTCAAATGCAGTCTGTGGAGTTGTCTTGGGAGCTTCCTGGATCAATTCACAGATGGGAAGTGCACCGCTCCACTCCCCGTCAACACACTGTCGGTCCCGTGTGCCCACTAAGTGGTACCTGAAGAGAAGTCAGAATGGCAACAATAGGGGCGCCTGGGTGGCTCAGTGGGTTAAGGCCTCTGCCTTTGGCTCAGGTCATGATTCCAGGGTCCTGGGATGGAGCCCCGCATCAGGCTCTCTGCTCAGCAGGGAGCCTGCTTCCCCTCCCTCTCTGCCTGTCTCTCTGCCTACTTGTGATCTCTGTTTGTAAAAAAAAAAAAGAAAGAAAGAAAAAAAAAGAATGGCCACAACACTTTCTAAACTGGGCAACCAAGGCTGGTTCTGTATAGTTGTATTTCAGTATTTCCTACTGTGATAGAATCCACTTCCTTGAGCCTTAATGCATGCTAAGTGATTTCAGTATTATCAAACAGTAATCAACTAAAACCATTCTCCTTGTGGGTGGAGAGGACCCAAGTGACAATGCAACCCATAAAACATGGAGAAGTGAGAAATTCTGAATATGTGTGTTTACACAGTTGTTGGGTGGGGAGGGTGAGGGAGGAGGCACATCATCATTCAATAATTTAAAAAAGCATCTGCCATCCACTCTCTAAAAAGGAGTAGGAAGCTAGAAATAACCCTCAAATAAATCTTACAAAGGAGCTACAGCTTTTCATCAGAAAAACACGAGAGTTGACTGCAATGTCCACTAGAAGTATATAACGAGACTGAAATGTTAATGTAGAGACATGACCCTGAGGTAGGAAGACTGAATAAAGCCAAGGAAAGAGTAGGAGATCTGTAAGGTGGGTGATTAGGTAGTCTAAATTGAGGTTAGACTTTAATTAGGATGTATTAAGTCATTCTCTTTCTTTCTTTTTTTTTTTAAAGAATATATATATATATATATTCAAGGAACTGCAAATAGGAAACCAGATTTGTTGGGGGGCAGGCTGGAATAATAAATCATTCTCTTTCTGCAGTTCCATATGATCTATATTTCTTTGAGCTTTTATTCCAAGATTCTTTAGAAAACCATACATTTTAAATATCTTCTCTATGATAAATAAGGGGATCAGTGTATCTTCTAGAGCTCGGGGAGAGCTGGCAGTGAGCTAAAGCAGCTCTGAAAATCAGAATGAGCTCAGATTGCTGAGGCAGTAGGACATAGAGGCATTAGGAGAGATGGACTGGGTCATTCCCCAAAACAATGCTATAGGTCAATGCGCAAGTTCTTGCATTTGAACGGCTGCTGCATATACTTACTTGTCTTCACAGTGATAAGTAATGGTAGATCCTGAGTTGAAATCTCTTCCTTCAAAATAGCCATGAACTGGATTCCCAGGAGGGCCACAGTCTCCTGAGAAACAGGAGTACAAGAGTGACAGTCATGATTTGTACTCAATTAACAGCAACCCCTAAGTGTAACCATCCATGTAGGATCTGGGGACACCTTCTCCATTCATTTCCTTCTGGTCAAATTGTATTTATCCATGGGAAAGACCCCCTCCCCCTGCTTATCCTCTGAATCATTAACAATTTGAGAGAGCTTTCTGACTGACATGAGCTTGAGGAAAGGAAGTTTACGTTGTAGAGACTGTCAGTGGACAAGAATCAAAAAATTAAACCAGAGGTAGAGGTGGGAGAAGTAACTCCCTGAGACAGGGGATAAATGGTCTGAGTTCAAAAGGACACTGACATTCTCTGTGGGACAGAATTGTGCAATATGAGAGCTTCAGAAACAGGGAGAATACAGTGGGGAGCAAACAAGAGGAGTCTATAGAGTTGGAAAAAGTAGTAGATGTTGTGAATTTCAGTTCTGGCTCTTCCACTAACTTACTTCGTCCTTCTTGGCTTTCTTCTAAGCTATAAGATGAGCAGTTTAAATAATCCTATCTCCAAAGTCCCTTTGAGCTCTGACATTATGAGTCTAAACACGGGGATCAGGATTAAAGGGTAAATTAAGAATGATTATGTAGGTGAATACTTATGGAAACATAAATACCTTCAAAACAAATAGTGGAGCAAAACCAGCAAAGCACAAAAGAACATGTATTAGTATAGTATGTAGCATATAATACTATGCATTATAATAATACATACAAATGGAAATGTAATTAAAATAGCAGCAT
>ML108892.1:109040-134182 GCA_003697995.1 Taxidea taxus jeffersonii | reverse complement strand
TAAAAAAATAAAAATCTTATTTAAATTCCAGTTAGCATACAATGTAATAGTTTCAGGTGGACAGTATAGTGATTCAGCAATTCTATACAATACCTGGTGCTCATCACAAGTGCACTGCTTAATCCCCATCACTTATTTCCCTTACTCTCCACTCCACCTCCCCTCTGGAAACCCTCAGTTTGCTCTCTATAATTAAGAGTCTGTTTTGATTTGCCTCTATCTTCCCTTTGCTCATTTTGTTTGTTTCTTAAATTCCACATATGAGTGAAACCATGTGGTATTAGTCTTTCTCTCACAGACTTATTTCACTTAGCACCTTATTCTCTAGCTGCTTTTATGTCACCGCAAATGGCATGATTTCATCCTTTTATGGCTGAATAATATTCCATATAATCACTTCTTTATCTGTCCATCAGTTGATAGACACTTGGGCTATTTCCATAATTTGGCTATTGTAGATAATCCAATGTTTATAGTAGCATTGTGTGTATCCCTTTGAATTCGTAGTTTTGTATTCATTGGGTAAATACTTAGTACTGCAATTGCTGGGTTGTAGGGTAGTTCCATTTTCACATTTTTAAGGAAAACTCCATACTTGCTTTCCAGAGTGGCTGCACCCATTTATATTCTCACCAACAAGTGCAAGAAGATTCTCCTTTCTCCACATCCTTGCCAATACTGTTTCTTGTATTATTGGTTTTAACTATTCTGACAGGTGTGAGATTTTATCTCATTGTAGTTATATTTGTGTTTCCCTGGTGATCAGTGATACTGAGCATCTTTTAATGTGTCTATTGATCATCTGTGTCTTCTCTGGGAAAATATCTATTCATATCTTCTGCCCATGTTTATTTTAGGTATTAAGTTTTATAAGTTCTTCATATATTCTCAATACTAACCCTTTATCAGACATGTCAATGCAAATATCTTCTCCCATTCTTTAGGTTGTTTTTTAGTTTTGTTGATTGTTTCCTTTGCTGTGCAGAATCTTTATCTTGGTGAAGTCCCAATAGTTCATATTTGCCTTTATTTCCTTGCCTTAGGAGATATTTCTAGAAAGAACTGCTATGGCTGATATCAAATAGATGACTGCCTGTGTTTTCTAGGATTTTTATGGTTCCAGGTGTCCCATTTAGGTATTAATCCATTTTGAATTTATTTTCATGTTTGGTAATAGAAACTGGTTCAGTTTTCATATTGCTGTCCAGTTTTTCTAATACCGCTTGCTGAAGAGACTGTCTTTTTCCCATTGGAGAATTTTTCCTGTTTTGTCAAAGATTAGTTGACCATACGGTTGTGAGTTCATTGTCTTGATTCCCTATTTTGTTCTATTGATTTATGTGTCTGTTTTGGTGCTAGTACCATATTGTTTTGATTACTACATCTTTGTAGTATAACTTGAAGTCTGGGGTTGTGATGCCTCCAGCTTTACTCGCTCTTTTCCAGGATTAGTTTGACTATTTGGAGTCCCTTGTGGTTCTATACGAATTTTAGAGTTGTTTGTTCTAGGTCTTTGAAAAATGCTGGTGGTATTTTGATAGGGGTTTCATTAAATATGTAGATTGGCTTGGGTAGTGTAGACATTTTAACAGTATTGGTTCATATAATCCATGAGCATGAAATGTCTTTCCACTTCTTTGTGTCTTATTTTCTTCAGTGCTTTATTTTTATTATTTTTTTAAGATTTTATTTGTTTATTTGACAGACAGAGATCATGAATAGGCAGAGAGGCAGGCAGAGAGAAAGAGAGGAGGGGAAGCAGGCCCCCTGCCGAGCAGAGAGCCTGATGTGGGGCTCCATCCCAGGACCCTGGGATCATGATCTGAGCTGAAGGCAGAGGCTTTAACCCACTGAGCCACCCAGGTACCCCTCTTCAGTGCTTTATAGTTTTCAAAGTACAGGTCTTTCACTTCTTTGGTTAGGTTTATTCCTAGGTATCTTATTATTTTTAGTGCAATTATGATTCCTTAATTTCTGCTGATTCATTATTGGTATATAGAGATGCAAAAATTTCTGTACATTGATTTTTGTATCCTCCAACTTAATGTGTTTAAGACTCTGCAAAGTCTTTCAGGTATTCTATATAGAGGGTATTGTGTCATCTCCAAAGAGTTAAAGTTTGAATTCTTCCTTGCCAGTTTGGATGCACTTAATATCCTTAGGTTGTCTGATTGCTGTGGTTACCACTTCTAGTACTATGTTAACTAACAGTGGTGAAAGTAGACATCATTGTCTTGTTCCTGGCTGTAGAAGAAAAGCTCTTGTTTTTTCCCATTGAGGAGGATATTAGCTGTGGGGATTTCATGAATGGCCTTTATTAGGTTGAGGTATGTTCTTTCCAAACTTACTTTGTTGAGGGCTTTTTTTTGTTTCTTTCCATGAGTGGATGTTGTACTTTGTCAAATCCTTATTCTGTGCCTATTGGAGAGGTCATATAGTTCTTATCCTTTTATTGTGGTGTATTACATTGATTAGCAAATATTGAACGACACTTGCAACCCAGAAATAAATCCCACTTGATCACGGTGAAGGGTTTACTTTTTTTAATGTATAATTGGGTTAGGTTTACTAGTATTTTGAGAACTTTTGTATCTATGTTCATCAAGGATGTTGGTGTATTCTTTTTTAGTGGAGTCTTTATCAGGCTTTGATATCAGAGTAATGCTAATTTCACAGAACGAATTTGGAAGTTTTCCCTTCTTTTTCTTTTTTTTTGTCTTTTTTCCCCCTCCCTTTTCCCCAATCCCATTGCACCCTACTCCTGCTCCTCTCCCCCCTCCTCTCCTCCCTCTTTCTTCACCACCCCTCCCTTCCTACCAATCCTATCTTTAATTTGGAACTTCTCAATCTAAGTTGAAAGCTTTTTGAGGACATGAGGCCAATATGAATTATTACCATGATATTTGCTGTGGAGTTATAGGAACTTCTCTCATAGCTAGCAGGTACTAAATAAGTAATCATTGCAATGTGAGTGAAAGAAAGCTATAAAAAGGACCTAACCTTGCAGGGAGTGTGGAGGTGGGAAATGGAAAAAAGTTTAGTGCTAACCAAACTGTCTTGCTGGTGTCTGTAATGAGCTTCTGCTAGTTGTATTGATTTTTTGTATGAGCAAATTATAAGAAAACAAAACTTTAGCTGTAGTTTATTGATTTAAAAGTTACCTGTTAAATAACTTGGATTTCAGGGAACTGATTTGATTGCCTTAGAATAAGCTAAATGTTTAGTTTTGGCACCAGTAGATGGAGCTTCCTTTTGAGAAGAAAATGCCAGGGTTATTCACCAAAGTCTTTAAAATAGTTTACAGGGACACCTGGGTGGCTCAGTTGGTTAGGCAGCTGCCTTCGGCTTGGGTCATGATCCCAGCATCCTGGGATCGAGTCCCACATCGGGCTCCTTGCTCGGCGGGGAGCCTGCTTCTCCCTCTGCCTCTGCCTGCCTCTCTGTCTGCCTGTGCTTGCTCTCTCTCTCTCTCTAACTAATGAATAAATAAAATCTTTAAAAAAAATAAATAAAATAGTTTACAAGTTCCCGTGGACAGGATGGAAATTTTAAGTTTAATCTTACATTCACGTTTAAAATGATTTCTTTTTACTGTTTGAAGATACAAGATTTGAAAAGTTATTTTAAAATAGAATTTTTTTTAATGGAGGAAAAACAGTAACAAAATAACATGGGAAGTATGATTTCTTTTTAGTTTAACAACGTGAAAATATAGTATTTGATTCTCACTCTGGTTTTAGTTAAGTTCTTAGCATTTGCTATTTAACAGGTCTTATTCCTAATTTTAGCTGGCAAGCTAGTTTTTTTTTTTTTTTACTTTATTTAAGCTTTATTTAAACATATGATGTAACCCCACCACCCTCACCCAACCCCTCTTCCCCCCACCCCCCTCAGTTTGTTTTATGACATTAAGAGTCTCTTTTGGTTTTTCTCCCTCCCGATCCCATCTTCTTTCATTTTTACTTTTCCTACCACCTTAACTCCCACCCCCGTTGCATCTCCACTTCCTCATATCAGGGAGATCATGTGGTAGTTGTCTTTCTCCAGTTGACTTATTTCGCTAAGCATAATACGCTCTAGTTCCATCCATGTCGTCACAAATGGTAAGATTTCATTTCTTTTGATGGCTGCATAGTATTCCATCGTATATATATACCACATCTTCTTTATCCATTCATCTGTTGATGGACATCTAGGTTCTTTCCATAACTTGGCTATTGTGGACATTGCTGCTATAAACATTCGGGTACACGTGCCCCTTTGGATCACTACGTTTGTATCTTTAGGATAGATACCCAGTAGTGCAATTGCTGGGTCATAAGGTAGCTCTATTTTCAATTTTTTGAGGAACCTCCATGCTGTTTTCCAGAGTGGTTGCACCAGCTTGCATGGCAAGCTAGTTTTTGATCTCCAATGATTTCTCAGGTAAGCAATTTTATCAATATTTTAAAAACAATTTAACAATAAAAATGCTGAAATAATATTGTGAAATATTTCAGGATAGAACTTTTTAATCTCTCCCTTTGCCTCAATGCCAACTCAAGGAATATTCACAATTTTAATATTTCTTTTCAAATATTGCTTTAGTTTGAATAGTAGGAAGAATATTTGAATTCTATTTCTCCTTGATTTGACTCAGCAACTGAGTGAATAGAACCCAAGTCTTATTGTCTTGATTCTTCTGCTATAAATAAGGAGAGTGATAATATCTGAAGACACTGTCCTATCAGTTAAAGCAGTGTGAAAATAACTATACACAATGTACTAGATGTTTTAAGTAATGGTAAATTGAAGCATGTTTACTACTTAAATTTGTAAAAGTAAAAAAAAAATAGTAACTGTAATATACTGTAAATTAGGAGGTCTTCCTATTTCTTTAGAAATCAAATTACTCTGAGGAGATTGTTTTTAACAGTTGTGCCAAAATTTTTACTTCAAGTCAGGTTAAGATAAAAGAGACCATGTTGCTTAAGAAAAAAATCATGAAAGAAGGTAAAATATTACCATTTTGCTTAGTAACCATAAAGGAGAAACTATGACAGACAGGAAAAATTAATTCAACAAAAGGAAACTTGAAATTACTTGGGAGAGAATCCAAAGGGCTCTGATCAGAGCAGTGTTTCAAATGGTCAAAAATCACTTTGAAATCAAATCAAAATGCAGATTCTTTGGCACAATTTTCAGATATTCTGATTCAGATTTGGGGATAAAGAATCTGTATTTTAGGAATGAAAAAAAAGAAAGGTCTGTATTTTAAATATCCCAGGTAATTCTCCTACATAGGTAGTACATAAACATCATCCATATGTATTACTTTAGGCCTTTTCTGTGTTAAATTCAATTCTTCTTAACCGAATTTTTAAGAAATACTAAAGTAAGAAAGATCAAATTTTAATCATGAGTTTAGGTTAATGACATCTCTAGTTATAAGTACTTGACAAAAATATAGTTAGAAGTAACAGAAAGAAATTTTTCTTATTTATTTTGCTGTTCTTATGAAGAACAGAGAATTGAATCCAATTTGACTTGTGTAATAAAATGTAAAAACTGAAACTAATACGGATTTACACAAGTAGAAAAAAGTGTATAGATTCTGCATGATGACATAAGTTGCCATACAGTTCTGAATAGCCCAGGAAGTCTGACTTTTCCAATGTTCATATGAATCACTAGGGGGCAACATATACTATACCTTTAAGATCACATATCATGGAATTGTTTGTAGTTACAGGGAGCAAATGCAGAGCTTAAACTGGCAGAAGTCACAAAGATATAAGCTGTAACTATAATTACTGCTCAAATCATCAGGTAATTAAGTTAACTGCATGAAACCATCAGTAGCAGTTATTTACCTATTGAATGAACTATTAAGATTTTTCTCTTAATTTTTGGAAAAAAATCGAATAGATACTGTCCTTATCCTCTAAAACTCATGTACACAATCTGGCAGAATAGGAGTCATGAAAAATGGAGTCCTTCTTTTCTAGCATGTGTCAATTACAGTAAAGCCACAACATCCCTTTTTGCTGCACAGAGTACTCTGCCTGTACAGTGAGCTATTCTTTATATTGTATTATCTGGGCTCATCTCATCATTACTTAGGTTTAAAAAAAAATGAAGAAGCTTCTAATGAAGAAAGAGCCAGTAACTATTTCAACCAAAATTAAGGAAAAAGAGAATACCTTAGAAATCATAGTCGATTTGCACACTTCAATATTTTTTCATATTTTTATATCTAGACAACTTTTTTTGTTGTTGTTCTTTAATGATTAAATGTTATAAAGCCATTTTGGAGCCATTCATTTTACATGAATAAATGAATGAAAAAAATACAAATTGATGGAATTTTCTGACCCTGAAAGATTAAAAAGAAGTGGGGAGGAGTTTAGAGAATGGAAGTGGGGAGAACCATAGATTAAGAGAGAAAGAAACTGAATGTAGTGGGGAAAAGGACTGCATATCTGAAGCTGGAACACTATATTCTAAAAGAAGTAAAGCCTATCTACTAAAATATGTATAAACTAATTCTGCTGTTTAAATACAGCAGATGGAGAGTTACCAGTTAAGTTTTAAGCACTTAATATATGCTAGACAAAACAGTTTATATTATTTCATCTTCTCAAGGAATTTATGGAATTGGAGCTATCACTGTATACATTTTGTGAATGGGAAAACTGACATTTTAGAAGTTAATTTATTGGAAGATCTGAAACACCCATCCAAGCAATGGGTTCAGAGCCTTTGGTCTTAACAACTCTGCCCTTGTCTTTCCATGGATAGATGTTATCTCAATAGAAGAAAAATAAGGTTTTAGGCATCTCTGCCAAAAAATGGGCATACAAGTTTCACATTCATTCAAAATTAAGTCCCTCTTAGATTACCAATGTAGAAATCCACATGGAGACATTATCCAGTTCCATTTTGCTTGTATGTATGAAATATTGGGTGAAGTAGTGAATGTATGAAGTGTTGAAACATTTATATGTATAATATTAATTTGGCTTAAAAACCATAAGCCTGGGTTTAATTTAAATCTCAGAAGCCCAAAAGCACAATTTGGTGTTGGAGAATATATGTTAAAATGAATATTTTGTGATTTTAGGGAAACAGTGGGAGACTAAAGAAAAATTAGGCATTCATCCATTCATTTAAAACTTCTTAAAACTGCTTTTGGAAGGGATTTGTGGATGCTAGGGGAAAAATAAGGCTTTCCTCCAGCTTTAAACTAGTCTCTACTTGACCTCTGATTTGGTACTCTGTAATTTCATTTTCTTGAGTTAGAGCACTGGTCAGGTGAAGCTATATTGAAGAGAAAAATTCACAAACAAGCAAACACTACAAAGCTCTGAGATGTTGGAGGAACTTCTGAGGTATGTTTAATTTTAATATTTCATTTCTAAAAATTCAGAATTCAACTCTTCAATCTTACTGTGCAAAAAATAAGTCAAAACCAGTCTGTAATTTACTTTAAAAAAGTGATCTTATTTAAAACTTATTCTATATTTGAGTTATGGAGTTGTATAAAATTATACCGTTCAAAGAGATTTCCAAATCATTATTCCCCTCTACCTAACAGGATAACCTAGGTAGTCACCAAAGTCTAGATTATGGTGCAATAATAATCTCTAACTCAGTAACTTAAAACTGAAGATTTATTTTTTATTCATGCTGACATTCCATTTTGGGACACCTGTGAGCTCTGCTTCTGGACAGACATCATCCTCATTTTTTTTTTTTTTTTTAAGGAGAGAGAAAGGGAGGCAGGGAGGCAGGGAGAGGGAAAACCTGAACACAAGCAAGGGAAAAGGGCAGGGAGAAGCAAATTCCCTACTGAGCAGAGAGCCTGATGTGGGGGCTGGATCTCAGGACCTTTGGATCGTGTGACCTGAGCTGAAGGTAGACACTTAACCGACTGAGCCACCCAGGTGTCCCTCACCCTCACTCTCGAAGCATCATGCCTCAAGACCTACTGTCTTGACCATTGCTGTGAACATGGCAAAGGGAAAAGAGAGCTCTGAAGTGTCTCACCTCAGCATTATAGCTTTTGGGCTGAAGGTGGCTTATAACTCATTGCCCAGAATTACATAGTCCTGTTTAGATTCACAGGTAGGAGCTTCCCTGAAAAAAGGAATCTACCATGGTTCCAGAATGAAGGAGAAACAGAAGTTATGTGAATGGCAATAGTGACAATCATATTCCTCTAACAAAAAATATCTTTCCTGGGACGCCTGGGTGGCTCAGTGGGTTAAGCCGCTGCCTTCGGCTCGGGTCATGATCCCAGCGTCCTGGGATCAAGTCCCGCATCGGGCTCCTTGCTCAGCAGGGAGCCTGCTTCTCCCTCTGCCTCTGCCTGCCACTCTGTCTGCCTGTGCTTGCTTGCTCTCTCTCTCTGTCAAATAAATAAATAAATTAAAAAAAAAATCTTTCCTTTTTACTCAAATAAGATATTAAGTTTTACACATGATTTGAAAAAAACTGTTAAAACTATTTGACAATATGGAAATATTTTAAGGGTAAAATTTAAGCCATTAACATCTTAGAGGTACCTTGTTTATTATTTATTATATTAGGCTTAGAAGAAAAAGGAAACAGTTTCTTTTCTGCCCAGATTGGCTTTGAAATCTTAAGTTTTTATCCCAACTGGATAGACTAAGATGGATATATGTATATATGTGTGTGTTAAATTAAATACATATAAAGTTTACAGGTCCAAAGACTTAACCAGCTTTAAGGTAGATCTATAGTGCTTTTGTGATGGTTCAAGATAACTTGGTAGTCTTTCAACTGCTCTGTTTAGATGACTTTCAGATTTAATTGTGTACATATGCCTACTTTAAAAGAAATATTTTTTCACCATATTAATAGATTAATTTGGCATTATTAATCTTTCTCTTTAGAAATACTATATACATTCCATATTTCATTTCCTGGTATTTGGAAACCTTTTGCTTCTTTCTCCCAAATTTCATGTGATAGCTAGTTACCATCTCTTCCAGTAACTCTTATGGTATATATTATTCATTAAAAAAGACTTCAGGGGCACGTGGGTGGCTCAGCCAGTTGAGTGGCCAATTCTTTCAGCTCAGGTCATGATCTCTGGGTCTTGGATCAAGCCCCCTGAGTTGGGCTCTGTGTTCAGTAGGGATTCTGCTTGAGGATTCTCTCCATCCCTGCCTCACTGCACCTCCCCCTGTTCACAGGTGTTTTATCTCTCTCAAATAAATAAATAAATAACTTCAAAATTTTATAAAACATGAAAACTATTCAATGGTAAAAACCTATTCACTTATTACCTTAATTAGACTAGTAGAATTCTCTTCCTTGCTACAAGTAAGTTTATAAAAATACCTAGATTTCCTACCCCCTTAACTCCCACCCCCACTGCATCTCCACTTCCTCATATCAGGGAGATCATATGATAGTTGTCTTTCTCCGATTGACTTATTTCGCTAAGCATAATAACCTCTAGTTCCATCCATGTTGTCGCAAATGGCAAGATTTCATTTCTTTTGATGGCTGCAGAGTGGGGGTTAAGGGGGTAGGAAAAGAATAAATGAAACAAGATGGGATCAGAAGGAGACAAACCAAAAGAGACTCTTAATGTCATAAAACAAACTGAGGGGGTGGGGGGAAGAGGTGTTGGGAGAGAGTGGTGGGGTTACATTATATGTTTAAATAAAAAACAAAAGGAAAAAAAAAAGATAAATCCTAAAATAAAATTTAAAAAAAATACCTAGATTTTTTTCCTTTGCTATTTTTTTTCTGAAAATCAAGTTTGAAAACTAATTGGATATATACATAAATAACTTTAAAATAAAACCATTTTTAAGGAGATTGGCAGCAACAGTACAATCATAATATAAACCTTAAGTGTCAGGATATCTGACACAGGCAAATGAAAGTTTTAATGCTCACTGAGAAATGTACTATTCCTGGTTTTAAAAGTGCTTGAGGATTTCTTTCCCTCTGCTTCTCCCCCTATTTGCTCATGTTCTCTCTTTGTGTCTAAAATAAATATGTAAATCTTTATCTATTGATTATTTAAATTTGAGTTTGAGTCCTGCTTCTATATTTAAAATATTTACTTTTTTCCCCACCTTGACTTTTATTTTTAAAATGATTAAGTGTATGTTTACATCTTATTGTAATGGTTGGGCATTTGAGAGAAATGATAAATGGATGAACAGAAGCAAAAAGTAAAGCAACGAGTTACATATAAACTTTAACATTTTTCACAAATTAATGTTAATGAAAGAAAAATCTATAGAAAAGTAAAGGTGACAAGGAGAAGTTACAAATGAAATATAAGAAAATGCTTGTCTTTAAAAGAGGAGAAAATGGGAAAGTATAAATTCAAGAAATGTATTTCAAAGAAGATATATTAGGTTTTTTTAATCACTTAAAACTTTTTAAACTATGAGTATTGTCAAATTCTGCTGTACAGAATCTACCAATTTTTCACTTAAAATAGAATAGTCCTTGAAATATTTCTTATACCACTAGGGTGCCATTCAGTAAATTGCTTCTTCATAAGCACTAAATTGCACACTAATGTCTTGAGAAAGAAAGCTATCTACTCCCTAGGATTATAAATATTATCTCATTAGTTCTAAAAACACACCCATGAGGACAGAAAATGGAAATGGGAAATTTTTCTTTCATTTTAGAGGTTGAACCATTGAGACACTGAGCATAGAATATCAGCATTATCAATACTCCAAATTCTAGAACTCTTGATGTAAAATCTAATGTTGGAACTACTAAATGAGGAATTTATAACGCAGAGGATATCTGCACGTCCATGTCTGCAAAGCTTGTGCTGGGAGCTATGAAAAATCTGACTTCTTAAACCCCTATTCAGTTTGTTGTGTCAGGGATTGTCATAATAATTATGGCGGACAAATGAAATGATGAGCGAAAAAAATGAGGCAGTAGCATGTTTAGGTAAAGTGGGAGAATGGGGGCACCTGAGTGGTTCAGTCTGTTAAGGATCTGCTTTTGGCTCAGATCATGATCCTGGGACCCTGGGATCAAGCCCTGTGTTGGAAGTCTCTTCTTCTTGTCCCTACCCATCCTCCCCTTTGTGCTTTCTCTCACTCTCAAATAAAATGAATGATGAAATAAAGTGAATGGATGAAATCTAAATGTTCATTATATTCATCAAGGTAATTAATCCTGATATATACATGACTGAAGAAGGGGTCAAGAAGAAATGGACTTTGGACAAGAGTATCTTCTAGAGATTCCTTCTGCATTTTCACTCTAAAATTCCTTCCATAACAACCTTCTGGTTTTTATTTTCTGCAATTTTTCTTAATTTCAGGGGATTTATATTTTTTTCATGACATGGTGTTTTTGTTGTTGTTGTTGTTGTTGTTACTCTTTAGGAGGGGGATAAAATGGAGCTCTCTGGGGGGTAGGTAAGATGGAGCTCTGGCAGCTCAATCCTTAAGGGCATGTGTCCTTCCACTCAAGTCTGTGGTGCCTTGAGTGTCCTTAGTGCAACTTCCTCATGACTACTGCAGGGGCTGTGATGATACTGAGAACCATGCTGACGCCCCTGGGTCCTTACTGGGTCACCTTATTCTGTTAGCACTAATGCCTTGGCTCTTGCCGACATAGCTTTGCTCCATGTCAAGATCAGTAGTTACTGAAAAATTGTCCAACACCATTTCTCTAATGTATTTAAGCTGTTTACATTCACACACATGCTCAGTTTCCCCAGACCTCTATCTTCTTCTTCTCAAGGTCTGATTCTTCTTCCCTGCTATCAGAATCATGAGCCTCAACAGTCCACCTAATGTGTCTGGAATGTCAAAGACCAGAATTTAAATCCCAGTCTCACCTATGTGATAACTAAGTTCCTACATAAGAACTTGAATGCAAACAGATGTGTCTAGGGAAATAATGCTTAGCTCCACTCACTAACATCTAAGCCTAAACACTCAACTTACACTACCAATGTGTGTTTTCCCAGAGTAATATGTGTGTGCTTAACCTATAACTAAAGATGAATGGGACTGTGAGTTCACTTAAAATTATATTCTAGTCTCGGTTTTGTTTACTTTTCAAAAATAGTACAATTCTGTCCCTCCCTGCAAGTCTCCTCTCTACAATGATAATGGTGTCACAGACTCAAGTTATGTATTTTTCCAGTGTACTTGCTTCACTTTTTTTTTCTTTTTCTTTTCTTTTTTCTTTTTTTAAAATTTTGTTTTATTTTATTTCTTTTCAGTGTTCCAAAATTCATTGTTTATGCACCACACCTAGTACTCCATGCAATACATGACCTCTGTAATATCCACCACCAGGTTCATCCAAACCCCCACCCCCCAAAACCTTCAGTTTGTTTCCCAGAGGCCACAGTCTCTCATGGCTTCTCTCCCGTCTGATTTCCCCCAACTCACTTCTCTTCTCCATCTCCCAATGTCTTCCGTGTTATTCCTTATGCTTCACAAGTAAGTGAAACCATATGATAATTGAGTCTCTCTACTTGACTTATTTCACTCAGCATACTCTCTTCCAGTTTCATCCATTTTGATATAAAAGTTGGGTATTCATCCTTTCTGATGGAGACATAATACTCCATTGTATATATGGGCCATATCTTCTTTATCCATTCATCTGTTGAAGGGCATCTTGGTTCTTTCCACAGTTTGGTGACTGTGGCCATTGCTGCTATGAACATTGAGGGTACAGATAGCCTTTCTTTTCACTACATCTGTTTCTTTGGAGTAAATACCCAGTAGTGCAATTGCAGGTTCATTAGGTAGCTCTATTTTTAATTTCTTAAGGAATCTCCACACTGTTTTCCAAAGTGGCTGCCCCAATTTGCATTCCCACCAACAGTGTAAGAGGGTTCCCCTTTCTCCACATCCTCTCCAACACTTGTTTTTTACTGTTTTGTTAATTTTGGTCATTCTAACTGGTGTAAGGTGGTATCTCAGTGTGGTTTTGATTTGAATTTTCCTGATGGATAATGATGATGGACATTTTTTTCATGTCTGTTAGCCATTTGTATGTCTTCTTTGAAGAAGTGCCTGTTCATGTCTTCTGCCCATTTTTAGACGTGATTATCTGTTTTGTGTGTGTCAAGTTTGAGGAGTTCTTTATAGATCTTAGATATCTGTCCTTTGTCTGTAGTGTCATTTGCGAATATCTTCTCCCATTCCATGGGTTGCCTCTTTGGTTTGTTGACTGTTTCCTTTGCTGTGAAGATGTTTTTGATCTTGATGAAGTCCCAAAAGTTCACTTTCTCTTTTGTTTTCTTTGCCTTTGGAAGCATATCTTGAAAGCTGGGGTAGCGATTCTCAGATAAATTAGATTTTAAACTAAAGACTGTAGTAAGAGATACAGAAGGATACTACATCATTCTTAAAGGGTCTATCCACCAAGAAGATCTAACAATTGCAAATATTTATGCCCCCAACTACCTAAGACAACTGTTAATCAAAATAAAGAGTCATATTGATATGAATACATTAAGAGTAAGGGATCTTAACATGCCACTCTCAGTAATAGACAGATCATCCAAGCAGAAAAATCAATGAAAAAAAGAGCATTGAGTGACACATTGGACCAGATGGACCTCATAGATATATACAGAACATTCTACCCTAAAACAACAGAATACTCATTCTTCTTGAGCGCACATGGAACTTTCTCCAGAATATACCATATACTGGTTCACAAATCAGGGCTCAACAGATACCAAAAGACTGAGATTATTTCCTGCATATTCTCAGACCACAATACTTTGAGACTAGAACTCAATCACAAGAGAAAGTTTGGAAGGAATTCAAACACTTGGAAGCTAACGACCACCCTGCTTAAGAATATTTAGATTAACCAGGAAATCAAAGAAAAATTCAATTCATAGAAAGCAATGAGAATGAAAACACATCAGCCCAAAACCTATGGGATACGGCAAAGGTGGTCCTAAGGGGGGAAATACATAGCCACCCAAGCCTCACTCAAAAAATATTTTAAAAATTCCATAATATACCAGCTCTCCTTACACCTTAAAGAACTGAAAAATCAACAACAAATTAAGCTGACCCCACACACAAGAAGGGGAATAATCAAGATTAGAGCAGAGATCAACGAGATAGAAACTAAGGATACAGTAGAACACATCAATGAAACTAGAAGCTGGTTTTTTGAAAGAATCAATAAGATCGATAAACCATTGGCCAAACTAATCCAAAAGAAAAAAGAAAGGATTCAAATTAATAAAATTATGAATGAAAAGGGAGAGATCACGACTAACACCAAGGAAATAGAAACAATAATAATAAACTATTATCAACAGTCATTTGCCAATAAGTTAAACATTCTAGACGAAATTGATGCATTCCTGGAAACCTATAAACTTCCAAAACTGAATCAGAAAGAAATAGACAACCTGAATAGATGAATATCTAGTAACAAGATTGAAGCAGTGATCAAAAACCTCCCAAAAACCAAGAGCACAGGACCTTACGGATTCCCTGGAGAATTCTACCAAACATTCAAAGAAGAAATAATACCTATTCTCCTGAAGCTGTTTCAAAAGATAGAAACAGAAGGAAAATTTCCAGACTCTTTTTATGAAGCCAGCATTACCCTTATCTTTTAGACTAAAAAGTCAATTGAGAGAGAGTCCTGATTTTATTCTAGAGGAAAAATTGGAGAAATTTTGGAGAATTTGGGAAATGCCTGGGTTCCATATTTCTGATGGGATATAGATTTCCCATTTAAATGATCTTAAAACCTTTACTAATGGAGTACTTGGGTGGCTCAGTGGGTTGAAGCCTCTGTCTTCGGCTCGGGTCATGATCCCAGGGTTCTGGGATTGAGTCCCACATTGGGCTCTCTGCTCAGCGGGGAGCCTGCTTCCTCCTCTCTCTCTGCCTGTCTCTCTGCCTGTCTCTCTGCCTACTTGTGAACTCCATCTGTCAAATAAATAAAATCTTAAAAAAAAAAAAACTTTACTAAATATTTCAAAGAATTTCAACTGCTTAAATTAGGATAGAAGAAATATTAAGAAAGAAAACTTAATTTTATTATGAAATAAACTTGAGCTCTAGCTTCCTAGTACTTTTTTTTTTTTTAAGATTTTATTTATTTATTTGACAGGCAGAGATCACAAGTAGGTAGAGAGGCAGGCAGAGAGAGTGGGGGTAGCAGGCTCCCCGCTGAACAGAGAGCCCAATGTGAGGCTTGATTCCAGGAACCTGGGATCATGACCTGAGCCGAAGGCAGAGACTTAACCCACTGAGCTACCCAGGCACTCCCCTAGCACTTTTTACTCGAGACCTGAGAGTGAGTGCTGAGGGTCATATTAGCTGCAACATTGCTTCCCTTACGTAAGTGATCAATTTCAGTTATATCATTGCCTGTTAAAGATGGCCTTGTGCTGCTAAAATATTTTCAGTGGTTGATGATGCCAGAGATTTTGGTTTACAGACTGTTTTGCTCCCTGTGACTTGAGTTGATCTCTTTGCAATCCTTTGCCAATCCTGATCTTTTCTTTTTTTTGCAATCAGTTGAAAGCAAGGTGTTATTCCCTGTTTTCATCTTCCTCAGCTCAAGCTACTGAATGACTCTTGAGCATGGAATATGTGAAAAGGGGTAAGACAACTAAGTATCTACAGCCCAAACTACATATAGTAAGATGGTCAATTCTGTGGGTAAATAATTGCATCATACCAGGCTTGCAGCAGTCCATATCAGAAAAGGGTCTTCAAGGGTCTTCAGTCCACCCTTCATTGGATAAAGGGTGACCTTTATCCAAAGATCATGACAAATATCTGGTTTAGAAATTGTTCTTGAAACCAAAATTTCATCAACATTGACCAAATTAAAATAATAGAAATTTTTTTTCTTTTTAAGTGCTGGTTCATTTCTTCATAAATTAATAGAGTACTAAATCATAACACTACTGCCTTTGAGGAAGGTGTAATTGCATAGTGCATTGTGATCATTAATGTTATGTGCCATCTTGACAGGGGGCCATAAGATGTCCAGATAGCTGCTTAAACATAATTTCTCAGTGTGTCTGTGAAGGTGCTTCTGGAAGAGATGAGCATCTGAATTGGTGGATTGACTAAAGCAGATGGCCTTCCCCAGGGTAGGTAGGCATTATCTAATCCTTGAGAGCCTGTATAGAACAAAAAGTCAGAGGAAGATTCAATTAGCTTTGTCAACTGAGCTGAGACATTGATCTCTTCCTGCCTTCCTCCTTCCTGGTTCTCGTTCAAACTACTCTCAGCTTTTCTGCATCCCCAGTGTATAGAGAGTGGATGATGGAACTACTCAGCCTCCATAAAAGTATTAGCCAACACCTTATTAAAAAATCTTTTTATATCTTAATGAGATATAAAGAGATTATGTCTTTTTTAAATATTTTATTTATTTATTTGACAGAAATCACAAGTAGGCAGAGAGAGAGAGAGTGGGGTGGGGGAAGCAGGCTCCCCACTGAGCAGAGAGCCCGATGCGGGGCTCAATCCCAAGACCTGGGATCATGACCTGAGCTGAAGGCAGAGGCTTTAACCCACTGAGCCACCCAGGTGCCCCAAAGAGATTAAGTCTTAATCTCCTTATATTTCTGTCTATATAGAGCTATTGATGGAGAAAAGGCTGTTGATAGAGATTGAGCTATTAATAGAAAGGGCTGTGTATATATGATAAAATCTCAGTTCTGTTTTTCTGAGGAACCCTGAATAATACATGATAAAAACAAACCTTTGGAGTCAGACAAATTTGAGCACAGTTTCTAATGCTCTTATGGGACATACTGGCAATGCACCTTTAAATCACTAACTTCCTATCCTTAACATCTTTTTTTCCCTGTCTCCTCTGGATGGTGTTTCTTATTCTTCTTCACCTGCTCCATGTCTCAGGAGGCTGTTCTATGTGGGCTGCATCAAATGGGTTCTCTAGAACTCCAGCTTTTGATTAGGGTCAACTAACAGAGTAAATAATAGGAAATGGGAGAGCAGAGAGAGATAGAGCAAGAGCTCTGTTTAGTTATTCCTATTTTCTCTCCTTGATAATTTTGTATTCTCCCACATAAGGAAAAACCCATATTACGTGGTGGCAGTTCCTTCATTCCCTCAATTACAAGCCTCATGGTATGTAGGTATTTCCCCCTCCCTTGACATGCTTGGGGCTGGGGCTAGGGAGTCTTCTACAGGCTTTAGCTCTAGGATGTCTCACCTTTGTGTGTATGTTTTTGGCGGGGGTGGGGGGGAGTTCTTTTCTTCAAATAGCTAACTCTTTGTATATTATCCACCCATTAAACTTTCTTCAATTCCCCATTTTAAGCATGTCTTCTGTTTTCTGCCAGAAACATAACCTGCCCTACAATTATTCTCATGTCTCTAAAATGGAGTTGGTAATAATCTCAGAATTATTATGAGAATTGTATAGGATAATATCTCTTGAGTGCTTAGGGCTGTACCTGCCTCATAGTAACTAAAATATGTAACTAAAAATATTTGCTAATGTTTTTTTTTTCATAATAGAAAAGGTAAAACTTTTATTTTTGATGATCTAAAACAGTTTAACATTATCTATGCCATTCTGGACACTCCAAGAAACCAAGCCAAGAGAGCATTAGATGTGTGAAAGATTTGTTGGAGGAAACTCCTTTGAAAGATAATTGCACAAAGATAATCTTAATATTTCAGGCCTTCTTATCTACTATCTACTATTAGGAAGTGTTAACTGTGGCAGTGTTCCAAATACTGTTTTGGTAAGGCTACTGGGGAGTCCTTGAACCACTGTAGGATTCACATTTACTGCAGGGATAAGCCTACAGTAATATCCTCAATCATATTTAATTATTGACTAGGAGGGACCTAGAAGAAGTGAGTCATTGGAAAAAAGATGTGGTGGGTGCCTTGGGGCAGTCAGCCAATGGTGATTCTTGCTATAGGAGATTTGAGTGGTGTATTTCCACAGCTCCAAACTATATTTTTATGTGCAATATCAAAGTTAGGCTGACTATAAATAAGCAATGATGCTTTAAATATCTTATTGATATCACAGATCTTTGTACCTCTTCATGTGTCTACTTTTGAGAAATGCCTGTGCAATTCCTCTGCCCATATTTAAGTCTGACATTTTTTTTAAGCTGTAACCATTTCTTTTATTTTAGGTATTAATTCCTTATAAGATAAATGGTTTGCAGATATTCTTTTTTTTTGAAACAATATCAGAAGTTATTATCAACAGTTATATGCCAATAAGTTAAGCAACCTAGATGAAATGGATGCATTCCTGGAAAACTATAAAGTTCCAAAATTGAACCAGGAAGAAATTGACAACCTGAATAGACCGATATCTAGTAATGAGATGGAAGCAGTGATCAAAAACTTCCCAAAAAACAAGAGTGCAGATATTCTTTTTCTATTCTGTAGTTTGCTTTTTCATTCTGTTGACGTTTTCCTTTCCTTGGCAGAAGCTTTAGGGTATTGTTGTTGTTAAGTTTTAGTTTTCATGCAATCTCATTTTATTTTTGTTGCCTGTGCATTTGATGTCATTCAAGAATATTGCCAAGACCAGTCTAGAAGGTTTTCCCCTTACATTTCTTACTAGGAGTTTTATTGTTTCATGTCTTACCTTTGTCTTTAATCCACTTTGAGTTGGATTTTGTATATGGTTTGAGAAAAAGATCAACTTTCTTCTGTATGTGGATATCTAGTTTTCCCAGCACTTACTGAAGAGATAATATTTTCCCCCATAGTGTGTTCTTGGCACCCTATGAGCAATCGACTGTAAACATAAGGATATATTGCCTCTGTATTTTGTTCCATTGGTCTATAAATCTGTTTTTATGGAGTACTTTCCTATTTGATTACTATAGCTTTATATTAGAGTTTGAAGTCAAGAAGTGTGATACTTCCAGCTTTGTTCTTGGTCAAGATGCTTTGGGTTTTTGAGGTTTTCCATTTTTCCTTAAGAATTGTAGGAATGCTTTATAGTTTCTGTGAAAAATGCCATTGGAATACTGACAGGGATAACACTGAATCTATAGAGGAATTTTTATAGCACAGATTTAACAATATTATACAGAATATCTTCCTGTTCATTGGCCTTTACTGTGCTGAAGTACATTCCTTTCATACCTGATTTTTTTCTTCATGAAAGGATGCTGAATTTTGTAAATACATTTTCCTATGAAGACGACCATATTTTTAAAATCTCTAATATGAAAGAAAGTTTGTTTTACCTGTTAATGTGGTATATCACATTTTTGTCTATGTTGAACCATCCTTATATTACCAGGATAAATGCCACTTGGTCATGGTGTATAATCCTTTTAATGTCCTATTTAATTTTGTTAGCTAGTATTTTGTGGGAGACTTTTGCATATGTAACTGTTTTGTCTGTGGGTGGAGGATGAAGCTGGAGTTTCCTGTTCTGTTATCTTGCTGACTCACGGGCCATTACTATTCAGGAATTTTCTGTGGTAGACTCAGCTATTTGGAAGAGCTCAGCAACTGACCTAAGTTCTAAAGAATATTGAAAAAATGAAGATGACTCAAGATACATTTTGTAGACTATTTGGATTGAAAGTGATCTCTTTTACCTCATAGTTGAGGGTACTTAAGGGAAACCATGATGATATTTTATTATGACTCTTATTTTAGTAGATATTTCTATGATCATCTCAATAGGTACAGAAAAAAACATTTCACAAAATTCAAATCCATTTATGATAAATTCCCAATAAAGTGGATATATGTAAGGAATGTATCTCAATATAATAAATGTCATATATGACAAGGTCACAGCTAATATCATACTCAATGGTGAAAAGCTTTTCCATTAAGATCAGGAATAATTCTCACCACTTTTATTCAGCAAAGTATTAGAAATCCTAGACAGCACAATTAGGCAAGAAAAGGTGTCTGAATTGGAAAGAAATAAGACTGTCATTATTTACCGATGAAACATTATATAGAGAAAATCCCAATTGATAAAGTCAGTAAAATTGAAGAATCAATATATAAAAATCTGTACTTTTATATGTTGATAACTATCAAAAAGAAAAATTAAAATCTCATAACTATGTCAAAAGAAATCAAAGAAAAACTTGTATTTTAAAAGCTATAGGACATTGATGAAAGAAATTAAAGCTACAAATACATGGATAGATATACCATGCTCAAGGATTGTAAGAATTAATATTGTTAAAATGTTCATTCTATCCAAAGTAATCAACAGACTCAATCCAATTTCTACTACAATTCCAATGACATTCTTTCACAGAAAAAGAACAAACAATCCTAAAATATGTATAGAACCATAAAAGACCCCAAATAGCCAAAGCACTCTGAGAAAGACCAACAAAGCTAGAGCTGTTGTGCTCCCTGACTTTACAAAGATAGTGGTTAAAACATAAGATACTGCAAATACATCAACCAATGGAACAGAATGGAGAGCCCAGAAATAAATGAATTTATTTATAATTTACAAAAAGGAAACCAAGACTGCACAATGGGGAAAGGTCATTCTCTTTAATAAATATTGAGAAAACTGGACACCCATGCAAAAGAATGAAACTGGACCACTATCTTAAACCATAAACAAACATTAACTCTAAATCAATTAAAAACTTAAGCATAAGACCTAAAACCATAAAACCCTTAGAAGAAAATCCAGGCAGTGAGCTCTTTGATAGAGGTCTTGTTATTGATTTTTTTTTTTTTTAGTTGATTTATTTTCAAGAGAGCATATGCAGGTGAGAGGGGGAGAGGGAAAGAGAGAATCTCAAGTAGATATCCCACCGAGTGCAGATCTCAACACAGGGCTGGATCCCAGAACCCTGAAATCATGACTGGAGCCAAAATCAAGATTTGGATACTCAACTCACCGAGCCACCCAGGCACCCTGTTGTGGATTTTTTTTTCTTTTAATTTGATTTTTTTTCTTTTATTTAAGCTTTATTTAAACATATAATGTAACCCCACCACCCTCTCCCATCCCCTCCCCCCCCCCCCCCTCAGTTTGCTTTATGACATTAAGAGTCTCTTTTGGTTTGTCTCCCTCCCGATCCCATCTTGTTTCATTTTTTCTTTTCCTACCACCTTAACTCCCACCCCCATTGCATCTCCACTTCCTCATATCAGGGAGATCATGTGATAGTTGTCTTTCTCCAGTTGACTTATTTCGCTAAGCATAATACGCTCTAGTTCCATCCATGTTGTCGCAAATCGTAAGATTTCATTTCTTTTGATGGCTGCATAGTATTCCATTGTATATATATACCACCTCTTCTTTATCCATTCATCTGTTGATGGACATCTAGGTTCTTTCCATAACTTGGTTATTGTGGACATTGCTGCTATAAACATTCAGGTACACGTGCCCTTTTGGATCACTACGTTTGTATCTTTAGGGTAAATACCCAGTAGTGCAATTGCTGGGTCATAAGGTAGCTCTATTTTCAATTTTTTGAGGAACCTCCATGCTGTTTTCCAGAGTGGTTGCACCAGCTTGCATTCCCACCAACAGTGTAGGAGGGTTCCCCTTTCTCCACATCCTCGCCAGCATCTGTCATTTCCTGACTTGTTCATTTTAGCCATTCTGACTGGTGTGAGGTGGTATCTCATTGTGGTTTTGATTTGTATTTCCCTGGTGCCCAGTGATGTGGAGCACTTGTTCATGTGTCTGTGGGCCATCTGGATGTCTTCTTTGCAGAAATGTCTGTTCATGTCCTCTGCCCATTTCTTGATTGGATTATTTGTTCTTTGGGTGTTGAGTTTGCTAAGCTCTTTGTAGATTTTGGATACTAGCCCTTTATCTGATATGTCGTTTGCAAATATCTTTTCCCACTCTGTCAGTTGTCTTTTGGTTTTGTTGACTGTTTCCTTTGCTGTGCAAAAGCTTTTGATCTTGATGAAGTCCCAATAATTCATTTTTTTCCTTGCTTCCCTTGCCTTTGGCTTTGTTCCTAGGAAGAAGTTGCTGCGGTTGAGGTCGAAGAGGTTGCTGCCTGTGTTCTCCTCAAGGGTTTTGATGGATTCCTTTCTCACATTGAGGTCCTTCATCCATTTTGAGTCTATTTTCATGTGTGGTGTAAGGAAATGGTCCAATTTCATTTTTCTGCATGTGGCTGTCCAATTTTCCCAACACCAGTTGTTGAAGAGGCTGTCTTTTTTCCATTGGATATTCTTTCCTGCTTTGTCGAAGATTAGTTGACCCTAATTGAGGGTCTATTTCTGGGCTCTCTATTCTGTTCCATTGATCTATGTGTCTGTTTTTGTGCCAGTACCATACTGTCTTGATGATGACAGCTTTGTAGTAGAGCTTGAAGTCTGGAATTGTGATGCCACCAACTTTGGCTTTCTTTTTCAATATTCCTTTGGCTATTCGAGGTCTTTTCTGGTTCCATATAAATTTTAGGATTATTTGTTCCATTTCTTTGAAAAAATTGGATGGGATTTTGATAGGCATTGCATTAAATGTGTAGATAGCTTTAGGTAGCATAGACATTTTCACAATATTTATTCTTCCAATCCATGAGCATGGAACATTTTTCCATTTCTTTGTGTCTTCCTCAATTTCTTTCATGAGTAATTTATAGTTCTCTGAGTATAGATTCTTTGTCTCTTTGGTTAGGTTTATTCCTAGGTATCTTATGGTTTTGGGTGTAATTGTAAATGGGATTGACTCCTTAATTTCTCTTTCTTCTGTCTTGTTGTTGGTGTAAAGAAATGCAACTGATTCTGTGCATTGATTTTATATCCTGACACTTTACTGAATTCCTGTACAAACTCTAGCAGTTTTGGAGTGGAGCCTTTTGGGTTTTCCACATATAATATCATATCATCTGCAAAGAGCGATAGTTTGACTTCTTCTTTGCCGATTTGGATGCCTTTAATTTCTTTTTGTTGTCTGATTGCTGAGGCTAGGACTTCTAGTACTATGTTGGATAGCAGTGGTGATAGCGGACATCCCTGCCTTGTTCCTGACCTTAACGGAAAAGCTCTCAGTTTTTCTCCATTGAGAATGATACTTGCAGTGGGTTTTTCATAGATGGCTTTGATAATATTGAGGTATGTGCCTTCTATCCCTACACTTTGAAGAGTTTTGATTAGGAAGGGATTCCTAGAGACATATAAACTGCCAAAACTGAACCAGGAAGAAATAGAAAACCTGAATAGGCCCATAACCAGTAAGGAGATTGAAACAGTCATCAAAAATCTCCAAACAAACAAAAGCCCAGGGCCAGATGGCTTCCCAGGGGAATTCTACCAAACATTTAAAGAAGAATTAATTCCTATTCTCCTGAAACTGTTCCAAAAAATAGAAATGGAAGGAAAACTTCCAAACTCATTTTATGAGGCTAGCATCACCTTGATCCCCAAACCAGACAAGGATCCCATCAAAAAAGAGAATTATGGACCAATATCCTTGATGAACACAGATGTGAAAATTCTCACCAAAATACTAGCGAATAGGATCCAACAGTACATTAAAAGGATTATTCACCACGACCAAGTGGGATTTATTCCAGGGCAGCAGGGTTGGTTCAACATCCGCAAATCAATCAATGTGATACAATACATTAACAAAAGAAAGAACAAGAACCATATGATACTCTCAATAGATGCTGAAAAAGCATTTGACAAAGTGTGGTTTTGTTTTTGTTTTTGTTTTAATCTGACACTGAAAGCAAGAATGTTAAGAACAAAAATAAGTGGAACTACATCAAACTGAAATTTCTGCACAGCAAAGGAAATCACCAACAAAATGAAAAGATAACCTACTGAAGGGGAGAAAATATTTACAAATTATATATCTGGTAAAGGTTAATATCTAAAATATAAAGAACCCCTACAGATAAATAGCAAACAAAACAATCTGATTTAAAAGGAGGCAGAGGATTTGAATGGACATTTTCCCAGAGAAGACCAACAGATAGCTAACAGGTATATGTAAAGGAGCTCAACATCAGTAGGATAAGAAAATACAAACCAAAACCACAATGAGATGGCTGTTATAATGGGTATGAGGTGATATTATCAAAATACTAGATTAAATGTTGGCAAGGATGTAGAGCAAAGAGAACCCTGTGCCCTTTTGGTGGGAATGTAAATTGGTATGAGCCAGTAAGGAATATAGTATGGAAATTTCTCAAATAAGCGCTACCATATAATTTGGCAATTCTACTCCTGGGCGCCTGAAGAAAACAAACACTAATTTGAAAAGATACATGAATTATGTTTATTGCAGCATTATTTACACACCAAAATATGGAGACAACCTTAAGCATCTGTCAATAGATGACTAGATAAAGATGATGTCACTCACACACACATACATACACATATGTAATTATATATAATGGAATATTATTCAGCCATGAAAATGAAATATTGCCACTTTTAGCAACCTAAATGGACTTTGAAGACATTTTGCTAAAGGAAATAAGTCAGGTAGGAAAAAACAGAACGTGATCTCTTTTGTATGTGGAATCTAAAAATATACATATTAAAAAAAATAGACACAGAAAACAGATTGGTGGTTGCCAGAGGGAGATAGTGGAAAGCAGGAGAAATGGTTGAACAGTTTTTTACTGTTTATTTGTTTAAACACATTAAATTTTTAAAGAGCAACCTCAACTTTTTCACTAAGTATTAGAAAGTACAATAAAGTGGTTAGCTCAGTATTTTCAAAGTCCTGCTTTAGAAAAACTTTAGGACAAGCTCAAAATATATCAGTATAAAAAGATTTCTATTTTGTTGAAAATTTTAGAGAAAAGCACTAAAAGTTTTTCAATGTATATGAAGATTGTAGAAGAAACTGTTAAGTTCCTCAGAATTTTCAGGCCTTTACGTTGATTAAAAACACATATCTTTATCAGCCCACTTATATATATTGGGAAAGGAGGAGATATGGAAGCATAGGAGCTGATTAAATTTTTTAAAATTTTCTTTTAGGAGATGGTTAATTTAAGAAAATGTACTATATTCTCTGTGGTACCTAGGTGGCACAATCGGTTAAGTGACTGACTCTTGGTTTCAGCTCAGAGCGTGATCTCAGTTGTGAGATGGAGCCCTGCATTGGGCTCACACTCAGTTTAGAGTCTGCTTAATCCTCTCTCTCCCTCTGCCCTTTGCTGCCCCCCCAATCAAATCTTAAAA